>JABSMS010000011.1:0-18302 GCA_018902275.1 Aleiodes sp. PSUC_FEM 10030003
GGGGGGGGGGGTAATTATTCCACCGATTATCCGGTTAAATTCTCTGCTACTTTTGTCTCCGTGCAGGATCCAGGCAACGCTATATTCGTGAATGACTCTCCTCATCATTCCTATAGAACTCAAGTGTAAGGGGCGGAATGATTCACCCGATGACCGTTAGGTGACAGATGCCAACATTGTCCTTTCAGAAGCTCTTGATGGCACACTCTTAGATTCTGAGATATTCAAGAGAAGCTGATATTGAAGGATCCGTTTTCAATATTTTTCAAAAAGATGTTGAAAACTAAGAACGTAAGAGCTTCATTTTGGCTTAGATTTGACCTGACTAGCAACATCTATGCGTCATTATTCAAGATTATTATCTTGATGAGCAGCTCCGACTTTTTTTTGTAGAATTCGAATATCGTCCCCAATGTCAGGACCTGATAATGCAAATTTGCACCCTTAGCTTCGGACATTCAACGATAACATTAACTTCACAGACCGATCTTACGTTTAAAACCTCGGATGAGTCGGCATGGTTTTTGAAATCTCTCTATTTCTTTAATATCAGCTCAATTATCGGAATGCGGTTTTTTTATAGCTAATCACAATGCCGAGATTCTCCAATTCTTCAGCTTCGGCAAATCATCTGGTTAACTCCGCAAATAATGCTTAATTGATGTGCAATAAATCGGCTCGCTTTGCCCAAACCACCCAAAATCATCACGAAATGCATCTATCTTTCTTTTAAAAAAAAAGGTGAAGGAATATTGGTAATTACTTTTTTGCATCTCAGATTTTCCTCTACAAAAGTGAATCCTACAAAAATTTCTCGATCTTTCTTAGATTTCTAGAGAAGTCATAAGGAAGATTTCAAGTACAGAATCGATTATCTTTTTCGAAAATCTCGCAATTCAATAGGCATAGAGTAATTCCGCTGAGAACCTTTTTTCAGCTCTCCACTTCCTCTATAAAAACGATTTCTACAAACAACATTCTACCCATCATCAATTTCGAGATAATTCAAAGAAGTCAATCTCGTTAAAAAAAATTAGCATTTTGTTTCTCGCTTTATGTTAAAATTAGAGTGAAATAAAGTAATTTCTCTATTTACCTTGTTACAGAGAAAAATGAGAGGTACAGTCATATTATCATAAAAAAATTCGTAACATCATCAGACCTCCAGATACTTTGAAAAAACAGATAAAAAACAAAACCTGCTCATCTTATTTCCCCACTGCACTACTGAATTAATTTACTCTGTAAATGGTGCCAAGGCTTTTCTTCATTCTTACTTTCCTAAGTACTTGAAAAATGTAGAATAATCATGTGTCTACCATCTAAGGAATTAAACAACTGCAGTAATGCGGAAGCCGATGATAAGATACTCGTATGTGGAACAATGAATTCATTTGCAGTTTGCTTCTTTGTTGCTGTGAAAAAACAAAATAAATAACAAATGTATTATTTATTATGATTTCCCACTGTGCGGGCGCAAGAAACATACGATTGATTCGATGAAACAAAGGGGTTTAGTAATGAAATGATAAGACTAATTATAAGTCTGAAATTATTTTTTTTGGTATTCCATGAATATTTTCGAAACTATTTTATTTAAGGGATTTTTTGTGAGGATCTATTTTGAGGAGAATCAAATTCTCTACAAGAAATGTTGCAAAGTGTATCTTCATAAATCTAATCATTTCTGAGATCGGCATAGATCACGGCAGATGTCGTTTTCAGACCTCTCGTTTTAGGATTGCTCTGGCTGATTTAGTGGTGAAGAGGTGGGAAGAAATAAGTCAATTAAGCAGCTTCCACAGTAAGTTTTGGGGGCATAGAGTCGGAGTAAAAATAAAAGATTCCGACATCTAGCTGCATCGTTAGATAAAGAAAAACATAGATTGAAAAAAGATCATGGATGGATGGAAATTCATGCAGTCAGATTGCTTTGTATTCAGAATTCCTAATTAATAGCTGGAGAATGATTTCCATCTTCACGAATTATTTAAAAGAATTTATAAAGAATTTATAATGAATTGAAATTCCTACAATGCATTCAACATCACCGTTTTTGGTGGAGTCTCTCCAATCCCATCAAGCCACAAAATTGACTTGACTCCAAGTTCGTATTGAATCGAATTTTTTTTCTGGGTGTTATCCATCTTAAATTAGAATAGTCTCGCCTTATTTGCCGTCTTCACAGCTTAATTATTCACGGGGAAATTTTTCTTACCCAATCACCGCATTATTGAGATTCTCCAAGTGCAGTGATGGCGGCGGTGATCTTATCGTCACCTGATGTGTGCCCTCAGCAATGAATTGCACTTGTTCATCACCATTGTACCTCGAAACACCGCCAAGTGTTAAATTCTTTATGTCTCCCATTCTCCGTTAGCCTTGTTTGAGCCTGTAATGTTGAAAAAATAAAGTAGAGTAGTTTATTAAAGTGGTAATAAAGTTATTTTCTTTCAATCAACGTGAAAATGGACCGAATTTTTCGAAGAATTATTCCACCATTGTAGCGGTGAAAGGAGACGAGTTAATTTCATTCCGAAATCCTTCGTTATGGAATATCTCGGATGCGAGCGCGGTACATAAATTGTTGTGATGTGATTTATTCGCTGAGACAAATTAGGGGCACAAGCAAGGTTTTTGCGAAGATTCCTCTATCTCCGTTAGATTACGAGAATTTTGAGGAAACTTGGGGTCCGTGGGGAATTCATCTGTCGCTGCTTCAACTCTAGATTAGTCACTCTACGGGAACCACGCTGTTTTTTTCCTTATTTCTCTTGCCATGAATTGAGGATGTATGACAGGTATATCAAGAAATAATAGAAAGAATTTGCATATAGACTGATTTCTATTTTAAACATGCTTGCAAAATTCAAGATGGCTGAACCTGACCGTTAACCCCTCAACAAAGGGGTCCATTCCTCATATCGATCACAGAATTGAAGATACGTCGACGTAATACGTAATGTTTCGAAAAATAAGGAAGTTAGTCAGATGATATAGACACTATCGTAAAAAAGAATATCGAAGCTTCAATTTCATACCGACTTTATTAATTTTGATTTACTGGAAGTAATTAAATTTCGCAAAAATAAAATTATCTACAAACTCAGTGAGGCCGTACATGAGGGGTTAACGAGATTATCGGATTTAATTGCAATTTCGAAACTTTGACATGAGCTCCTGTGTGGTCTATTCGCGGGTCAAAGGGTATTAATGGGTAGGTCCATGCAACTATGATGTAAAAGAATTCCCCATCAAAAAATCAATGTGATTGCAAGACCAAGATAATGATTTTCCTCTTATTAAAATATCTCAATAAAAAAAACAATGAATTGCATTTTTTATATGAGAGAACGGTAGACCGGACAAGCGGGGCTGTCACTGCAGTAGTGCTTCCAGCTCACGCACGTTTTTCTATAGAAAAAATGCAATACCTCGCATGAATGTTTATTGGGACATTTTCATGGGACCTTTATTTTTTTATCAGGATTCTTTCTCACAAGCCATAGTAGCAAAGCAGTAATAATTGAATTGCTTATAACATTTCGTTGCGTCTCGTTTTGGGATGCGCGATAATGAAAAAAAAATCGCCATCGGAAACATCGATAATAATTTGAGTAACCGATATACAACATTCGAATATCGAGAGACAAACATCGAAGAATCGATAAATCGTTTTTTTGCGGGTTCAATTATTTTTTGTTTTTTTCAAGATTTTCTCTTTAATCGGCATAAAATTCATATAATTACACGCATAAACTTGTATTTATTTCTCTTCATTTTGAAACTCTTCAAAACTTCATTTTGAGTGTAGGGACTGAGAAGATTTAAATACCACTTGCAGAATTATAAGGATATATTTATTTATTTATTATTCATACACACTCAAATATCACACTTGTAAACACAGAATTAGCTTCCAAAATTATGTTCATGACCGTCAGAATTTCAAATGTCGCAGTTTCTAATTTGACACAACAGATAGCACATTGGACTTGCGATGGGGCCGGAAAAAAAAACCGATAATCGATTTATTGGACCCGAAAAATATCGCTCAAAAAACATCGATTAATCGAATGAAATTATCGAATACTTCGATACATTGGTCAACATCGCGCATCCCTACTCTCGTTAACGTTCTGCCGCAAGCAGATTGGCAGTCGATGACCGCAGAAGCATTAAAAAGCAACAAAGTTGCCCTATGGATCTACACATGAATACCCTTTTGAGCCCAAGCGAATGGACTAGTGGGTAAACAACATTTTCGTCCGAAAAATCACAACGTTTCATATTTTCTGGTATATCTCAGGAAGTTTTCTTAGCATTTTTCTCAAAAACTAACCAAGTAATATATGAACTATAACGAACATTGGCATGGAAGAAAAAGGACCAGTTTACGTACAGTTTATTGATATATGAATTATTAAAGATAAAATTTTCCTCGATGTGAGGAACGCTAGCTATTATTGATGAGTTTATCCATGTATGTACACAAGGGATGAGCTTGTATTGAAACAGGGGCGTCTCTCAACTAAGCCCCAATTTGTGAATTGAAATATTATATATAAAAGTAATTCTCGATATATTTTTGGATCATATAATGGCGTGTTCTATTTCAATGCTGACTGATACACTGCTAGAGAATTATTATTAAAATCCGACGAGAAAATATTGAAATATTTAACAAACTTCACTTGAGTTGAAATTTTACGAAATTTATCTCTTGAAAATTTTTGTGATATGAAAATTTTCAAATAAAATTTGAAATTTCATCGTAAATTAATGCTCGAATTCGAAGTAGATTATTCAGTGACTGAAGGAAATTTCAGGAAGTTCATGGAAATTTAAGGTCCTGTCCGGTCGAATTTTCGAATAATAGGAAATTCCAGTTTATATATTATTCAGTTTGTTATTCGCATTTGAAAATTCAGGTGGTTCGATAAGTTTTCAATGCTAATTGCATCTTAAAAATCAAATCGTTCTTGAATTTTCCATGAAAAATAAAATTACAAAGATAATTCTGTCTCAACTAGAATTAAAATCATGGTTTTGACATTTGATGAACATATTGATATTGAATTTTCAATTTTTTCAAACAGTGTATAATATATACTCCTGAAATAATGTATATCTCACGGAGAAAGAAAAATACGAGCATTTAGTAATTCGGTGTTTATGCGACAAAAAATGATGCAAACAAATAATTTTGTTATACTTTCAAAAGCGACGTATTTCCTGCTCGTAAATCTACATTGTTGCGCACAATTTTTTTAGAGGGAAGTGCAAATGTCATTATTTCAATCACTTTTCGTCGGAAGAAAAATCGTTTCCTAGATCCTAGTATTTTTTTCTTCAGCGGAGCTCGTAGAGTACTCATACCCCCTCAAATTATTTTTTTCCGTACGTACTCGACATGAATCATTTCGAGAGTAAATTCAATTATTATTATATATGATTCAATTTTTTGTTTGAATTTGAAAATTACAATTCTTCGTTGAAATGTTAATGCTCATTATATTTTGAAAATGATATGCTACTTGAATTTTTCATAAGCAATGAAATTCCAAACCGAATCCTGTCTTAGCTGGAATTGAAAAAAATCTGAATCAACATCGAATCTATTGTATACCTTACCATTTACTTTAATCGTTATCATAAGACGCGTCCTGTATTAGACGAAACTCACATTATTTTCATTTTTATATTTACTGACTATTCTATGGAGGATTATTGATCCTTAATCCACCCTTCGAAACCATTACTTATTCATCCATCACAATAATCCCTAGATCTAAGTAATTATGTTTGAAACCCAAAACTTTCTAAATTCGTCCTTGAATTCTCCCGATCATGAAATGCGTTCCCAAATAAAAACCTTGTGTGCAATAATTACAGAAAAATGTAGCATTTTCTGGAATAAAATCGTTCGTTACCATTTCCTGAAATGAGGATAAATGACCTTGCACTTCCAAAATTCTAGTTACTTATTATTCAAACGTTTTTGCACTTAGATGTACGAATTCAATATGTAAAAGTTCTCATCTTGAAATAAAGATTCTCTGAAAATATGAACGTCTTTCTCATCTGAAATACAATACAACTCGTTTGCCCTCTGCTACTAAATCGTCAATGTAAAGAGTTTCTGTACACAATTTTAGACGCACTTCGCGAGTTCAACAACCATCTCATCCCACATTAGAGATGAAAGATTGTTTTGATCAGTTGATATGCAGCATTCAACATTGGTAGTGCTTATTGCCACAAGTAACAAAGACAAATTGACTTTAATGGCATGGAAAATAATATTGTATGATAAACAGAATACATTCGAATTACGAATTGAAAATACTAACCAAGTTTATTCATCGTGAATTGGTAGAAATGACTTTGCGTCACATCTGTCCCGTGTCTCGTTACAAGAATGAGTGTCAATTTCCGGAGCTCAATTGACACACGCCGACGATCTCTAAAGTATTCCGACTATTTTCAGCGATTCCGTTGTATTATTTTGCTCATAGTTTCATATGAAAAAAAATGTGATAAAATTATTGTGAACTTTAATTATTACGTAATCATTCGTGAGAATAATTGTTTCCTGTGACAAGTGGAGAGCGAAATTAAGTCAAGTTCATTGATAGTGAGTCGAGATACTCTCGCTGGTTTATCTCCATAGGACAGGTGTGAGGAATTCACTATCGATAATATAAAACTTTGACGAAATCTATTTTTTACGATAATGGAACGATAGATAATTTTTATCAATCAAAAGTACAGTAGGATCACCATTTTTATATTCTATTGGTCACGCTATTTCAGAGATCCACATATTTTAGAATTTTTTGAATGAAATTGCCTTCGACTTCTTCCAAGAAACATTTGAGCATTGAAATTTAAGGTATGATGATAAGCTACATGTGATTTGGGTGTCCCCCTCTCCCTTTTTTTGTATTCAATGGAAAGATTATATCTTGAACATTTTCGAGAACTTAGCAAGTTCTTTCGCACCTAGTTTGTGCGATGTTAATTTACGAGCATACTATTTGAGTACGAATAAATCAATGGTTGAGGTATAATTTCTGTGATAAATCTGTATTCTCCTGAGAAACTCCCCGTGTAGGATTAGGCAATTTAGGAAACGTGGCCAATAAGTGGCCCAATATCCGTAAGCAAGATTGGCAATACCGTTATATCGCCAATATCGGTACCTGATATAATGCCAATATTGGCCCAATATTACATGCCACTAATGCCCCAATGTCTGTCACCCGACATTAGGCCAATATTGGTCTGATATTGCATGCCAATAATGGTCCAATATTACGAGGGTAGCTCGCTGAGTGTGGCAAAGAGAGTGTGGCGAAGTTTTCTCTGGGAACTATCTTATCTTCATCTCTGGCCCAGTTACGTTGAGCCATTCGGCTCGGCACGTTTTGTGTAAAGCATCTTAGTAATTGAGATTCAAAATGAACATTTTCAATATTCGGTATGAATAATTATATATTTATTCCGTAGATATGTAAATCATTTAGCCATTATTTATCGAAAGTATCTGGAAAGCAGGATTTAATAAATGAGTAATCTGGAAGTCTCACTTCCATCCATCAGTTTACAATCAAAATATCACCATCAAGTTTTTACATATTTAGTAGGGAAAAGAATTAAGAAAACAATGGATTTATGTCATTCTATCACGTCTTCGCGAAATGTAAATTCCCGTTGAACAATTTAAAAAGGAAATGATGACAGTATTATTATTGAAACAGAATAAATAAATTAATGAAAGTATGAATAAATAAAAGAATGAACAAGAAAAAAAGCAATAAAAACACCTCATTTTATGAGATTTTACCCAATGTCTTACACAGAATCCGTGACGCTAAGGGAAATTGATGGAAAATTGAATTAATTTTTATGAGGATAGAAAAAATTCGTTTAAAATTCGTGGATTTTTGAAATTTATTAATTCACACCACAATCACATGAGCTGATTTAAAAAATTGTTTAAAAAAATGAAAAACCATCAGGAATGGAATATTTTTTTTATATTTATAGATAAATGCAACACAAAACCATGATGAAAATTTGAAGCGGGCTTACAATGAAAAGTTTACTTCATGAATAAACAATAGTTCAAATTACTTATGACAGTGAAATTCGAATTTTCACATTCGGTAATTACTCAAATTTCTTTTTGATTCTTCGTGAACCCCAGAGAAATCATAGGAATTCCCAAATTCGTCATTCACTATTTGCCTAAACTATTAGGATAGGAAAACATCGAAACCAAAAATACGTAATTTTTTAATTGAATTCATAAACAGACGAAGAATATTTGTTCATAAAGTTAACAACCAGGGGATTAAAGTTTAATTAAAAAATTCTTCAAGCACTTGAAAATGAGTCAACACGCGGAGTGAGAGGATTGGAAGCTCTCTTTGTTCGAGCATTGTCTCTCGTTAAAATGGAGTAAAGTTCAACTGCGAACCAGCAGTTGATAATCCAGCAGGGAAGCCAATATATCGAATTTTCAGATTAAAGTTAAATTATGAGAAGCATTTCGAAACCTACGGGGAGATACAAAATTTTCCGGAGGATTTTCTTCGTAGAGCAGAATTAGAACTATAAAAAAAAGTTCCCCACGAAAAAAATTGTGTCTCCACTAATTTCCGAGATATTTCGCAAAAACTTACGACCCTTTTTGGTACACTGCTAAAAAAAATTGAAAATTCAATATCAATATGCAGATTGGATATCAAAATCGCGACTTTAATTCTGGTTAAGACAGAATTATCTTTGAAATTTCATTTGTCGTTTAAAATTCAAGAATATGATTTTTGACATTCGATAAGCATTGAAGTTTCGAGAAGCAATCTGAATTTTCAAATGCGAATGAAAAATCGAATAATATATGAACTTGATGTTTCCATTAATCGAAAATTCAACGCAACAGGGCCAAGAGTTTTCATGAATAGCCTAAAATTTCATTTATTCACTGAATAATCCACTTCAAATGTGCACAAAAATTGATAATTTAATGGAAATTTTACCAACAATTTTCACTGAAATTTCAAATTTTATTTGATTATTTTCGTACCATCACGGTCCCAATTGGCGGACAATTAAGGATTTTGCGAATTGAGAAACCTCGTAATTGAATCAAATGTAGAGGAAATGTAAATCTAAAAATGAAAATATGATTGAAAACGTGATCCCAATAAATATTTTCTATTCATTGGCTGATTTTTCAGAAGTTGGCGCAATTCGTACAATGCGCTCACTTCAACAGACTCATTGGCGACATTAGTTGCTTGGCAAATATTCAAGAACAAAAGGAGAGCGACATATTTCTGTCGCAATTCTTTCAACTTGGAGGAAACTGCGTGGGTTCTCCTATAGACACTCGATTGAATATCGATAATTTCTATTAATTCAACTATGATTTGACGATGAAGTCGTTAAAATAGATTAATTAATTCGACGTTGAATTCAGTTCTGTTGGAATGTTCCGGAATCTAAAAGGAATCGAGAAATTTTCACAATGACATTTTTTGGCTCAACGAAAACTTTCCTATCTTGCTCAGATCTTGAGATATTCACACGAAAACTCAATAGCAGAATGCTTAAATTCTAGTCGATTTCACTTTGTCATTGACTCTCGCGAAATGTCTCAGAACCAAAGTGAGATAGAATAAAATTCTCTGTAAAGACCTCTTTCATAGAAGGAATCAAGAGCTGCTAAAAAAATTATTATAAATAGTTCGTATACCCCCTAGAGATTTCCAGATATTTTGCGAAAAAACATTTCCCAAGTAAAATTGATCCTCTTCGTTTGAGAAGACCACAACCCAACAAAAAAAGGCTTAATTCAAGCTGGAAAATCGACTTGAACGGAATCATCCTAATTCAAGCAGGAAAATGGACATAATTCAAGACCAACAGCTCACTTTGATGAAACCTCTCTAATTCCGTGAAGCTTGAAAAAGAGCTTGAATCAAGCTTTTCCCGCTCGAATTGGGCTTTTTCAGGCTTGAATCAAGCACGTCTACACGGAAAAAAAAGAAAGGTGAAAAGTACTGTTAAAAACAGAAGATAGAACTGAGCTGCTCAGTAATATTTACAAAACAGTATTGTCACTAATCAGAATTGTGACATCATCTCTTCAGAGCCATTTATTTCCTATAATCATTAGTTTTTTGTGTCAATTACTCTAAGTAAAAATCCCTACGAGGGCGAAAATCTCTGCAATTTGTATTAATCATTTTTTTTTGTGTGAAAAATACTTGACCGGGAGTTCTCGAACCGTATCCATAATAGTCCTAATCAAGCCTCCAATGCAATATTTGAATGACGAATATAAATAACTTCGGAAGAAGCCATGTTTTGTCTTGAATCAAGACCTTTCTCTGTGGCCGATATACCAAATTTTCCGCGTTATTGTTATTTGGGTCTGAAAGTGTAAATTTGCCAACAAAAATCAATTGTATTGATAGTAATTATAGCCATAGTAATAATAGTAAGGAAGAATGGGGCATAATGGGATACGGAATAGAACATACCGCATTTTGCTCCACCTCCTGTTAAATTTCTTCATCAAAAATTGATAAAGAGAAACAATAAAATGAAAATGAGGACAAATATCAATTCATTGAAAAATCCATTAAAAACAAAATAATAGCTAACGATTACAAATGATTGTTCGTGTTCATTGAATATAGTCAGATAACATTTTTTTAAAAGATAGTAAAAATTCTAACTTGATTCCAAGCGAATATCAATTAAGTAACAATGACTGAGGGAAGCTCAATGATCTTTGATCTCACGCAATCTATTAATTCATTTGTATGAGAAAGATAATCAGAGATATATTGTTGCATATTTTATTCAAGGGGCAATGCTCTGGTTATTTGATATCAATTATGAACAATCAATGCCAGTAACGATAGTGAATCAGGAGAATAAAACTACACGTGTCACGTTAATATAAAATCTCCAGTAGCAAATGAATTCTTCAACTGTTTTTCGCTTTTTTTATTCTTTATTTTATTTTGGACGATAGCTCAGAAGCCACCAGGTTCAGAAAATTTTTCCTATATTCCATAGATTTCGAGATATTTTGCGAAGGATGCGGTAATAATCTGATAAAATTTCAATTTATAATCATTTTTATTATTATAAAATGTCTCAGAATCTCAGAGAGACAGAAGAATTTTTCCGGTGACCTTGTTCGTAGTTTCAAGATTTTCCAACGAGAAACGTTATCACGAAAATTTTTATATCTTCCTTGAATCCCGAGGTACTCGAAAAAAATCTGATATCGTTGTGAGAATTGAATTATTTCACTTTATAAGCTTGTTTTTAAATTCTCTTATCAATTAATGAGCAAACATTTGATGAGGACGTTAACGAAAAAAATCCAGGTGTTTCATGCAGGTGTTCACGAATGAATTTACTAGCAATAAATCCCCGCGCTGATAGAAGATCGGGTACTCGAGGCTCGATTTCAATACAATGAGAAAATTGAATTTCGTGGGATAATAAAATTGATGGATTTTCGAAAAAATGGGGTTCTATTGGAAAGCCAGGGGAATTTGAACTGGGAAAAGCTGTAATACAATTCCGTTTAGATGAATAGTTTCTAAGATAATTGAAAAGCAATTTATCTCGCGGTTTCCTTTTTGTAGTTCCAATTCGAAAACTAATGAATGGAAATTGATTGTATTCTAGCATTTTCCAGTGTAAATTTCCCAGGATTTCCAACGAAAACAATTTTTCTCCGAAAATCTATCAACTTCATTATCACTAAAAAAAATTACGTGGCAGGTACTGAAAAACGGTTTCAAATTTATCTTCAACTTCTTCATTTAATAACAATAAATTGGGCGCTGAGAGTCGATTCCCAGTCTGAATTCCACGCACCTTGACCCTGCTCATCGAAATTTATTTATATTAATTGAAGTCTGAGTGAAAGAAGCGTTCATCGACCTTTCGATAAATTAATATCATGTCATAAAATGTGAAGCAAAATGGAAAAATTTAACCAATTGAACTCATTGAATTTAATAGCTTCGTCCTTTATCTCAATACTACAATAATTGTTATAAAGACAGAACCTCAATTCTACGATGAACACAAGCGCAAGCGCACAATTTCCATTGTACTTTCAACGTGGAGAATTGAGACAAAACTATTTCAACGAAGAATCGTTAGAGTTCTGAGTGCACCTGTACTCTCTCGATGCATTTCAGAAATAGAGGTGAATAAATACTCGATGGATTGTAGCGAAGAAATAGTAATTCAGTGGGCAAAAAAAATTCACGAGAAAATATTCACCTCGGCTATTAGTGGATTGGCAGCTGATGAGAGAGAAAAAAATAAGTACCTGGGAAATTATATGGTTTGACGGAAAATTGCGGAGTACTATGAGGCAAAAACAGTAAACTCAAAGATCGATGAAAGAAAATTCATCTACTTTGGATTAGATCCAAACTGGGACATTGTATTTTCTGTTTTATTTTTTTTTATTTGTTTTAGTATTCTGCGTATTTTCTTTTCCGTCAATTATTTTTGGTAGTTAAGTGGAAAAAGACGATTTCACTTTGCGAGTTAGTTTTTTTGAAATATCTCGGAATCTAGAAGAAGTAGGGAATTTTTTATAATAGGCTTCTTTGTAGGAGAAAATGGAAGGTACAAAAAATGTGGTTACATAGATTGCTCTATCTCGTTTACATTCTAGGATATTTGAAAAACATGATGAATCGATTTTCTTTCGAAATCAGTTTTTTTTTAATAATTCGAAACCTAAGAGATATAATGAATTTTTCATTGAAATCCTTTTTGTTGAGGAAAATAATAAATATAAAAAAGACAATCACAAAAATTACTCTATCTTGTTTAAATTATGAAATATTTACAAAACGTGATAAATCAATTTTTCCAAAATATCTCAAAAACTGCTCGAGATAGAGAAATTTTTATGCAACTTTTTTCGCATGACAGCTACAGGAAAGGTCATCTCACAAATTGCTCTATTTCGCTGGGATTCCGAAATATTTGAAAAAACATGATAACTCGATTTTCTTTCGAAATCAGTTTTTTTAGAATGTCTCAAAAACTAAGTAAGAGAGAACAATTGTTATTGCGACTTTTTTTGAGCTTCCATTTTTCGCTACAAAAAATGCTTCATGAGAAATTCTCTTTCTCTTTGAGATTCCACAATATCAAAAAAGAAACTCATACACTGAGAAGAAAATACAAGAATTTAGTAAACGATTTTTCTTGCGACGAAAAGTGATTGAAACAATCAAATTTCCACTGCCCTCGGAAAATATTCTTTTGCAACAATACAGATTCACTAGCAGGAAATATGTCATTTTCGGAAGGATAACAAAATTACTAGTTTCAATCCTTTTTCGTCGCAAAATCACGGAATTACTAAATGCTTGCATTTTTTTCTCAATGTACAAGAGGAAAATTAATTTATAATATTTTCCAAAATGTTTCGAAATCTAAGAGAGACAGAGAATTTTTCATGGCGACTGTTTTAGTATGCAAAAATAAGAGATAGAAAAAAGGTCACAACAAAAAAAATTCTACCTGGCGTGAGATTCCGAGATATCTCAAAAAACATGATAAATCAATTTTCCTTGAGGATCAGTTTTTTTCGAATATTTCGACAAGAGAGGTGGAGAATTTTCATAACGACCTCTCGTGACTCATATTTCCCTCAATAAAAAAGGCTCCACAAGAATTTCCCAACCTTCCTGACATTCCAAAATATTCCAAAAAGATTTCGCGAAAATGAAATTCACTCTTCTCGTGTTATCACAGCACCACTGATTTTATTCACTGATTCCATCGAATGAAATTCACTACACCAATGTTCACGTGACGGAAACAATTAACGAACAAAAAAAAAAACTCAAATTAGATGAGATAAAAAACCCCATCTCTCTAAATTACTTATTGAACTTAATTGAGAATCTTCATTTAATGAATTTTCTCACGTAAGTGACAATGTAAATCGATGATGCACACTAACACAAGAGTGAATAAGCCTACCAGCAAAAAATTAGTAGTCAGGTGGAGTCACTATTTGATCGTATCACGTAGCTAAATGTTGTTTGGGTCAAGGACAAAATGCAAATTATGTTTAAAAACAAAAATACTGTTGTAAAAAAGAAAAATCTCTCCAAAGATCTCGCCACCCTTTTTTCTTATTACCGCCAAGTAATAAATGTCGCGTATAGTCAGACCGTGCATAGTAACCGAGATTATCGGATTGAAATCACCGAAATATTTTTTTCGTCAATTATTACTTTTTCTTTAATGTTTAAACGTGATATTTAATTGAAAAAACTTACAGAACAAAGAATTTTATCCCGAATTCTCTCATCACCCACTTGAGCACTAGTTGATAAAAAGGGTAGAACAAATAAATTCACTCCGCCTTCACTTTGTCTGATAAAAAATTACTGTTGCCACTTGATCAACGTAAATATGAATGACAGTCATCACTGTAGCATCGTGCAGATATCTATATATATATGAAGAACTACACAAAGGATAGTGGAGTCGAGTTGGCTCCTTTTGTTCCACTTGGGATAGGACTGAATCGGAGTGGCGTTGGCGGTGGTGGTGGTGGCGGTGGTGGGGGTGAGGGAAGATTTGACTCAGACGAGTCGATTTGACAGAACGAAACACAAGCCACTCTGCACTTCAAACGTTTTTTTTTTTTTCTCCAGCGAATTAATGAGTTTTTATGAATTTATTTGGTAAATGTGTTTTTTCATTCTTCGACGAATTAAATGGAGAAATTAATTGATGAATGGCGCAGAGGTGAGGTACGCTCGCGTGCAGGTTGTGGGCACGCACGTTATGCTACTAGTGAATATACCAGCGTCAAAATCAGCTGGCTGTTGCGGTACCACTCGGCCAACCTCGTGCATGAACGAACGGAGAATGTCGTGGGTTAGCTCAGGGATGTATCAATTTTATTCAAAAAAAAGTGGAATGATGGAGGAGAGGTTTTCACGTACGTTCACCCGTTTGTGAATAAAACGAATGTGTTTCAGATTTTCAATGAGAATTTCTCAGTCGGATGAAAAACTAAATTGAATGACGATTTTTTTTGGATATCTGGGAATCTAGGGGAGATGGAGTTTTTTCTTGGGAACTTTTTCGTTATGATAAAAAAAATTCTATCCACTAGAGGTTCCAAGCCATTTTATTTTTAAAAATTGGAGAATCGGGAAGAATCACTTTCACGGTCAATTTTTTTTTCTGAAGAATATTTTGAAAAAGATCTGCTCTCTTTTAGATTCTGAGATATTTTGAGAAAACTTATTTCCAATCAAATGTTAATTCGAGGAATGGAAAATTTGAATAAATTATTTTCCAATTCCGACTAATTTTTTCATTAATGTTGCCAGTCACTTCATTTTTTATCAATTGAGAATAATTAGTGACACGAACGTTTTGGATATTGAAAATGAATTATTCCGTTCGTTTTATTTATTGATGTTATTTCCACTTTTTTCTGAGTTTCTTAACGTCGAGAAATAACTTGGTTTTTTTTATCTCAATACGATAATTATAGTCGGCTAATGTTGGATACATCGGTCGAGCCGCGTAATTTTGCACACAACTACTAGTTTCTATTTCGCTAGTCGCAGAAGAAGGTGTAAGCGTCTGTATGTGTGTATGCAACAAGGCAAGCGTGTTTATGACTTTCCAAGAATTTTAATTTTCCCTTCAAGTATAAAAAAAAATAAATTCCCTTTCGAATTATTCGTTCTCATAATAATGATACTATTTTGAATCCTGTTCAATTAGATAAATCATTTGAGGCAAGATTCGGAATTCGAGATTTCCATTGAAAAAAATCGCTAGAAAAAAAGAGATTCTTTTACTATGTCAGCTCAATTAAAAAAAATCGTAATAAATGCCAATTAAATTCATGGAAATTCGATGAGTAGCATTTCGAGAATATTTCGTAATTGGAAGGCGATACAATTTTTTCTCATATTCTTCCAAAGCAATGACTTTGTTCTATAGAGGAGAACTCAATGAAAAATTTTACGACCATTCAATTTCGAAATATTTTGAACAATCACGCGTTATTACATATTTACTAAACTACAATGCTATAAAAGAGGTCCTTATAAAAAGTCTCTCATTTCCAGTAATTTCGGAATATCTAATAAATGGAGTTCTAAAGCAAAATTCAATGGTCCATTTTACCCCAAAATTGCCTCTAACCAAGAGTCGATTTATTGCACTTTACCATTTCCTCTGACTAAATAAGTAGGTAGTAATTCACTTCTTGAGAACAAAAAAAAATTACTAAAAAATTGACCGAGAAAGGGGCACCGATGAATTTCATCTGCGCTCCTGACTTATGCGCATGCTAACAAAGGCTTTTTAAGCCTTTAAACATAAAATCCCGTGAACGTACACGCAAAACTCGTCCCAAGCCCCACAATCCTGCGGAGCATCGGGCGGAAAGGAGAAAGAGAAGGGGTAGGTTGGTGTGCGAGAGGGGATAACTACTGTGGAACAGAGAGGGAAGATGTGAAAGCAACTTGGTACATTGCCGCATGCCCTGGCTCGATATTCTAGCACTAGTTCGACCGTAGTTGAGTGCAAGTGCACTTGCACTGAATAAACGTCACTACGTGTGTGAGAAAGAGACAGAGAGGGGGGAGGGATAGAGAGAGAAAGAGAGAGAAGGGGTGTGATGTTATGCCTCACCCAAAGTGCACGATGCAATGAAAAGAAAATTATAAGGTCGAGGGCCTGACGGTTTTTGAATTCCTGCTTTTTCTTTCAATGTTCTTCAAATCATTTCCTCAATTTAGAGGACAATTATGACGTTTTACTCGATTAAAATGTACAATAAAATGTTTTTCTTGTACGTAATTATATTTTTATTGTTTTGCAATACATTTCTGTAAATGCCGCATATTGACGCAAGGAAATCAATGTGATTAATTCCATTTCATTTTTTGACGAAAAAGGAGATAATGGAGAGGATAAAAAGTGGTAAATCTTCACAACAAAAAAACAAATAATCTTTTTCTTTCAAACTTTGGCTGTCTTCTTTGTGCTGTTACTATCAACTCGCCGAACTTAATAATCAATAACTTCTTGGGATTTTTTTTTCCCTGTAAATAAAGAAAATAATTTTTTTTTCATTTCAATTGATTGAAAATGAAAAAAAATCTCACTTTTATTTCTTTGCGAAAGAAACATCGTTGTTTTTCATGATGACGTTCGTAATTTTTTACAAACATGGATGACAAACATTCACAAATGAATAAAGAATAAACAAATTTGTATAAATTGTATTATCATTTTGTCATTGTGTCATTGAAGATTGCTCAAACAAATGAGTTGTTATCAATAATATAATATGCAGACTTATATAGTCTGCGTTATTCGTCACGTCTGTTTCGACCTACGGACCGGAAAATGAACAATGATTTTTCATTTAAGTGTTGGTACTTTGTGTTCTCTTCTGCTGTTCATTATCGACCATACGGATTCAACGTTTTAAAAAAATTGTATAAAAATATCTTTGTTCGTGTGTGTGTGTTACGTCACGAGTTTCGAACGTGGCATTACTATTTTCAGATTACGCGTATCATAGTCAACAGCACTCTATCGATGTTCACAGTGCAACGAAATATGGTCTTCGGATAATTTTGCGATTATCTTTGAAACTAGTGGGCTTAGAGGGAATTGTTTAGAGACCTTTTTTGTAGGAAACTTTGTGGATCACAAGAAACGTCTCTTGATGAATTCTCCTAAACCTCATCGCTCCAGAGATCTTTCCAAAATAAAGAATGCGTGTTCTTCGGACTTGCACACTTTGATGCCCTGTTAAAAAAAATTGAATATTCAATATCAATGGATCTACATAAAAGTTCAAAATCGCACTTTTAATCCAAGTTGAGACAAAGTTATCTTTGAAATTCAATTTCTCATCTGATTCTTGAGATACACTAAGCATTGAAACTTCAACGATCAATCTGAATCTTCAAATATGAAAAAAAATTAAATGATGTATGAACTTGAATTTTCTATCAATAGGAAATTCAACACAATAAGACGTTTAATTTTCATGAATCGCCTTATATTTCATTTATTCACTGCATAATCCAATCATAATTCAATGGAAATTTAACCAATGATTTGCAATGAAATTTCCAATCTGAATATTTTCGAATCTTCAAGCTACGTAAAAGTTCAATATTTCAATATTTTTTCGTTGGATTTTAAATAATAATTTTCTAAGAGGGTAC
>JABSMS010000022.1:0-18297 GCA_018902275.1 Aleiodes sp. PSUC_FEM 10030003
ATAATCAATATATTTTTGATTTATATTTTTTAGAATATATTTTTTTCTACACGGGTTATAAGGGATAACAATAGAAAAAGAATCTGCCTCGCAATAAATATTAATCGATCACTTCAAACATTCATTACTATTCATTGTAGTATATTTTTCTTATGATAAAATATTTTCAAATTTAAGGGATCAAAATAAAGTGAAGGATAAGGATTTGAATGGATTGGGATTTGTATTCACCCTCCCTTCAATGTGTACTCGATACACCGTCATTCCATTTGCCAAACTTCAGGACCCCTCTTTGATAAAAATAAATATATATCCGAGATGATTGATCACTGGTTGGTGTTTTCACTGACTGAAAACGCTACATCAATTGTGTTCACCTTGGTGACAAAAAATTTACGAGGGTGAGCAACTCGTGGGGTAAGAACCCCACTTTATTCTTCTCTTTTTACCATTATCATTGTATTATTACATTCATACATAAATTTTTTTTCATTATTTTCACTTGGGTAATTTGTCATCTGGCCACAATACGCGTCTAGGCTGAGTATTTGGGGGTGAGTTGAATTTTAGTACCAAAAAGTTTAATTATGGTGGGAGATAGTAGTAAAAGTGAGGCACAGGATGACGGCGGCTTTTTGCTCAAAAATTTGACGGGAATTAAGCGAAATAAATAATGGACACAATGATTGTACACTGTAAGAAGAAGTGTCTGAATTGAAGGGGCTATCGCAGTGTAAAATTTTGTGAAAAAAATTCTTTTGGTCTCATCTTAAAGTACATGCAGTAATGCATGTTCTCTCCAATTTTTTAATTGGAATTCGAATTATCACAGTAGCTACGACAATTTTTAGAATAAGGGATTGGTCCTTACCTGTACTTTCTTACTTCAAACGTGTTTTTTTTTGAAATGCCTATCAGCTTGAAATTCCAATCCAATCCATACAAAAAAAATGGTGAAAATTGGCGGTTTCTCGGCCGGTCACACGGTGACGGTTCCTTCAAGACATTTGGGTAGTCACTTTCAAGACATTTGGGTTGTAATTTTTTGTTTCTCCAACAAATAAATAATTTTGAGAATAATGAGGAATATGCATATATCGAAAATTCAAAAAACTATAGAAACGAATTCTTCAAATTTTTTTTAATGATTCATTCGTTTAAAAAAATCTAAAACGGTGTCACTTCTTAGTTTTCCTAAGGAAATGAACGCGATTCATCATCGAAATTTTATATAAACATTGTTCAAGGACATTCGATTTTTGAATGTCCTCATTTCACTAATGGACGTCTCTAACGCCTTCACTCTTATCGGGGCCGATTCGACGTCCGGCAAAAATAATAGAGTTTCTAAATAATATTCCATTGTTCTCCAAGCCAGTGAGGTCACACAATAAATCCATTTAGATCACAGCGAGTAGACATGGGTGTTACAGTAAAAAATATATACTCTATGCACCTGGTTATATTTAACACTGAAAGCCATAAGACGTAATTAAAAGCATGTACAAATTTATGGTGAGACGAGATTTTGGGAGATTAGAAATTTACCGGTTCGTGATAGCGTATGCAAATGTTGGGGGTATGCCACAGCTAAACTTCCTTACGGTAGGAATTAGCGAATAAGCCCAGGCCAAGATCGTTAGCGCACTGTTCCAAGCCCTGGCAGCTCTGAGGCCTCAGCTACGGCTTATTTATTCACCATTCATGATGGATCGATTTGAAGATTAAATTATAGCGAATGAAAATGAAAAACGAGGAAATAAGAGACATGGAATAAACATTACGAGTGAAGATTATAATTTATTTTCCAAGAAAACAGGAAATAATAACTGGCGAGATTCACTCGCACTACTTTTCTAGATTGTGTTATCCACTCACTCGTCTCCGAATTTTTCTCTTTTTTCTGCAATCTTTCTTGGCTATTCGTCAACACCCTGATCACAGAGCTAGATCATGGTGGATGAGAGACGCGTCGAGTTGATTATGCAGCGCGCAATCACCCAGCTTAGGTTTATAAAAAAAGCGAGGAAAAATTAAGGGAAAAAAGGCGGAGAAGAAGCAGAAGAAGAAGAAAAGAGTGGTTGCTCTGCAACATCGTAATACACGATATGCCGGCACGCCGGAAGGTAGATACACCAGTCGTCTTGGAAACTTCTGGCCGTTTACGGCTTTAAAGTAACTCGTAAATCTTATTTTTCCCTGTTCCTGTAGGAACTGAAGAAGGTTGGAAAACGAGGAAGATGAAAAGAAGGGAGTTTGGATGGCTTGAACCTCTGACTCTCTTTCCCATTTTTTTCTCCTTCTGTATTATACATTAAAAAAGTTGAATAACAAAAAAAATTAAATAAAAAAGAAATGCGCAAAATCACCCTGACATTATATATACAGAGAAAAGTGCTATGTACAATTCACTGTGGCGCACACAACTGGGCCAAACTTTTTTACCGTTAGCTTCTTAACGTAATGCATTTATTGTACAATAAAGACCGTCTGTGTGGGTAGGGCTACGCGTTTTAACGAGACACATTCAACTTACGCATTCGAAGTGAATCCTAGGTTCTATCCTCCCGCACGTTTTTTCTCCGCCTCTGTCTCTCCTTTTTTCCTCGGCGTTTCTGTCATCAGCGAGAAAAGAAAAAGTTGTAAGCTCACCAGAGACTATCGTCCATGAAAGAAGTGAGAATGAAAAGAGACGAGAGAACAAAAAAACAATAATAATAAAAAAAAAGAGAATAAAGTAGATGAAAAAATGACGCTCTGAAAGAAACAAGATGGCAGAGAAGAAAGAAAGTGTTTATGCTGCGTCCGAGTTCTCTTCTTTGCTTCCAACGAATCCAATGGTCCAATCTTCACGGCTCGATAATTAATGTCTTTGCTTCTTTTTTTCTACTTTCTCATGAAAAACTTTTCGATTCATCTCGTCACTTTCATACAGTCAGAATCGTCAGTTATGATCCTCGGTTAAAATTTAAGGAGGTCATCAATTTGATGACAGCGAACGGATTCATTCAATAAATCTCTCTCTAAATATTCCCTTCACATCCCTAAATTGACTCTAATGGAACATTGATAGGTTCATACGGCAGTAGAAAGAATTCATCGCCATAAATACTTTAACCATTGTTCGAACCCCGCGGGAAATGATATTCGATTAATCCACAGTATTCTGGAATAATAATCTCACCAAATTACTAATCTAACTATCATCCAAACGATCTCCATTAAACGAAATGGAATCCACTCCAATTTCCACGACAAATAGCCTCCGGATGTTGAATGCATTCAGTAATACTCAACTATTTTTGGTCCCTTCAATTTCCTTGATTTCACCATCGTAAAATTCCTAGAACACTAAAAAAAATAGAAGAAAAAAAAAGACAATTTACGCGTAAAACTCATGTCACGGGCTCTCGGAAGGGGCCGATAAAACGATCGACTGTCCGTGCGCGAACATGAATAGATCGTGTGTAAACATGTAATGAGCTGAATAAAGTGCACTCTTCATTTCAGAAGAAAAAAAAACGAAGGAAGAGGGAAAAAAAAGAGACGAAAATTACACTGTTATAGAATCGAAATCGCATTTCAACGTGAACCGGAAGTACAGCACTTCGCACGTTTTCACCAGCAACAGGCAGGCATCCGCAATCCAATTTCAATTTTGCAAAGTGGTACTCGTCCATTTTTTTAGTCCAACGTTTGAGAGGGCATGAAAAAAAATAAACGTAGTTGTGATGAAAAAAGAAGCGAATAACATCACCAAGTGGTAAAATAAATGGAAGGTATCAGCATGGTTGGGCACACATTGCAGCCATTCACCTGCAGGGACCACGGTCGCTACGAAAGAGGCCATTCCGTTCAGGTTAATTGTTTGTAAAATTGGCAAATTCATGCTGTCACATATATCCTTCTAAAACTGAAATTTCGACGCTCATAATCACAGAGTGCTACTTCGAAGGACATCAAGCGAGCCCAACAGCTGATGATTACTGAATCTGAATCAGTCAATCAACGCGAGAGTGAAGAAAGAAAAAAACAATTGCGAGATATTCTTAGGTGCACTGAAATATATAATTTTCCGTGATATCGCGATGGTAGTCACGTATGGTGGTACACAAAGTGGAGAAAGCCCTCTCTGCCCTAGGGTCGTGTACATGACGACCTTGGTTTCCAAGGAGTTTAAATTCATGCATAAATAGGAGAGTTGTGGATGGGAGGGGGAGGTACGGAGGAAAGTGCAGAACCATGTTTCCGTTTGGTACTGTTGCTAAATAGCCCACGGGTCGTTTTAGAGAGTTTTGATAATTTTCCTCATTCCTATCATTTCCCTGTGGTTCCATTAGCACTGTAGTGTGCAATATTTTAAAAGAAACCTTCAGTAATTCAATGCGAGTTCACTCCTACACCTGAAGTCATTCAATTTATCTATTTGTTTATCCTTCGTCCACTCGGAGTAGTGGGAAATGTTCGAGTATTTCGACAGTTAAATAAATAATGGAAGGGGATGAGAATTTTGAATAAAGCGGACGACCTGCTAGAATCTCAGAGAATCTCAATTTTCATCGAAACGAAAATCTTCTTCATACATCTATCATATTGTTGTAAAATTAAACTTGTTTTCGTTGTACATGGAGAGAAAAATCTACTGAAAAGTAGTGCACCTTCTCACCATTGCAGGGGACGTTTCGGACGGGGCCAAAAAAATAGCGAACATTCTCTACAAATTGGAATCAACCATTTAATAATTTTCTGAAGAATTAAATTTCAGAAATAATAAGGAAGGCCCGAGTGAGGTTTGAACTCACGACCCTCAGATTGCCTAGTTAAGAGTGCCTGATTGATATAGTTAAGATACAAAGAGATTTATTGTTTCGAAAACTGCGTTAGTATAATTTTAATTACTTCATTTACATTTTCAATAACTAAATTCATGTAGAGGCTAAATGTCAGACTGTGACATGCATTCAACCGCGAAACTATCGTACCCCACTTCACTCATATACCGAGTGGCGAAAAAATCATAGGAGCACAAAGTGTTGGTGACGTTTAATCAATGTAAACTCAATTAATATTGTGTCGTAAAGGAAGAGATTGATTATAAATCATTCACCATTAATTTCAATCCATAATTGAAATATTGAATTTCAAATCCATCTAAAAATGTGACGTTTGATAGACTCTCCAGATATTGTTATGTCACCAAAACAAACCTTCAGTAATTTCCCAAAAGTCACTCTTACACTTGAAGTCATTCAATCCATCTATTTATTCATCCTTCGTCCACTCAGAGCATTGGACAAAATTCGAAAATATTCACCAGTTAAATAAACAATGGAAGTGAAAGAGGATTTTGGAGGATTTTTCGAGTGTTTTAACTCACCCTAGATACCAACAACGTATAGTACCCAAAAAGGTAAAGCTCCAAAGTCCATACATACATACAGTGCATGTGCAACTTGGGTAAATGGGGGGCGGGGTATATTTAGTGGCAGTGGACTCCACCCGCTGTCCGCCCAATATTAACTCGCGCCATAATGCGCTAAATTCCTGCCACCATTCTCCACATCCTTTCTTCTCTGTGAAACCTCCACTGTATTGAGGTTAGGTTGGTAGTTGGGTTTTCTGTGCTGAGGCAACAGGATACCGCGAGGGGGAGGCTGAGGGGATAGTGTGGGCTTTAAATCCCACTGAATTCAACTGAAAAGTAACTGGCAACCTGTGTATAACGCAATACCTATCCAAGAGTCACTCTTATATTCAATGCAAGTAGATTCGACTTCCGCAAAAATCCACTCTTGCAGCGTCTCCTCCGGCCCCACCGCCATTGAGAATGCCAGTGGAATAATATTTTGCTATATCCTGAAATGCTGAAGAAACGGATGAATAGAAGATATATGCGAGAATAGATGAGACATATATCCATCGTGTGTGCTGCAGAGGAGGGATAAGCCCATCGAGAGGCCCTTTCATGTGGGATAAATAATCACTTGTGTGTGTGTACACATCTCCATATGTATATAAAGTCCTGCATGTATCCGTGGTGAAGAGAGAAAAAGGGAGCTTAGATCCTTACCGATCAAAGTCCATCGGCATAAACTCTACCGAATACCAGAGCGTACGAGCTTCACAGCGTCTCGATGAAATATGTCGTACGATAAATATTGTGGTATATATAAAATTCCTTGTATTATGTATAAGGAGTACTTGTGCGATCCAAGAATTTTCCATGCTCCCGACCCTTGCGCACTCACCGGGTGGCCAAGACCAAAAAGTGGAAGAGAGCGAGAGAGACGAAGGAACGTTGAAAAAAGTGGGAACAAAAAAGAGAGGAGCACACATACATACGATGATAGATACACTTTTCAGTATAATATCAGTATAAAACACCATGACTTGAAGTTATGCGCGTGACTAGAAATTTTAAGAGACTGTAATTATATGCTCAAGCGTTATCGCCTCAGTGACACTAATGGTCGCGGTTTTTGATGGCCAATTCATCCTCTCGATAATCTCATTTTTATTTTTTAAGCAAAAACATAACTTTATGCTTTATCTTCTTGGACATAAATTCTTTTACAGGCAGACTCGTGAAAAATGTCGTTCACACGCGCTTTCGAAAAGGGTGCATTCCAGAGTGAGAGAGGTGCATCTCCCAAATGGATGTCAAAATGATTTTTTTACCTATAAACGTGGGAAATTCAAGTTGAATCTGAAATAAGATTTGTCTTTTTTTTTTAATTAAGAAACCCCAAAAAAATTTTTCATGAGAATACTAACTTACGCCCTTTTATTATTCAGCAAGAAAAAATGGCACTTACATCCTTTTGATTCTACGCCGACGATATCATTCCTCATGTACATAAGCTAACGGTTTGTCCTCAAGGACATTCTCAACAAAGTTTATCTTCGAGCCTAACTCTGTATCGCATCAATTATTCTAAGCGTGAACAACAGCATTATCGATACACGTCCTTGGTCCTCCCCACACATTCACCAACGAAACATACGTGTTCTAGACCGGCGTCTTCTTTCCACTGTATTTATGTACATGGATACAATACAGAAATAGAGAGAAAAAAGGCCGCCAGTTTCTCTTTATTCACGAAACAAGTAAACCCATCACGTTTTGGTAAGCCACAAGCCCAGTTTTTGTACCTCAGTCTGGCTTATTTATCACGGCAATTAGTTACTCGGTCAAAAAGACACCTCTATTTACCACTCTGATTATTCTCTTTTTAATTGCACTAAAAAAGCGCGAGAATGAACCGAAAAATGAAAGAAATCCGTGAAAAAAGACACAAATCCGAAACTCGTAGAGAATACGTTGGATCATGTTTATCTCATTTCATTTTATTTATTTGATTTTTCACATACGACTCGGTATTTACTTGATCGATGCAAACGCCTCTCTCAACGTTAAAATATTCCATACCCGGTATAAACCTTGCTCATGCATTGAAGAAACGATTTTCTATAAAGGCAGATATGGAGATTCAATCGAAGCATCTTCCACCGGAGTTCTCCTCAATCATCCGTCGCGTTGCTGAACCGAGCGATCGCAGGGTTTCTAGGTAGTGTACAATTTTTGCCCTCGCCGTACCGAGCAAAAGAGTTTACAATGCATAGAGACATTAAAAAAGGAAGAGATCAAGAAAAGGAATGAAATCACAAATACATTTATAAAAAAGAATAAAGCACGAAACTCTGCACTCGTGTGTTTGCACAAATATGGAAGATTTTTTTCCTTGGATCGCATTTCGATTTTCCATTGAAGCATAGCCAACTGAAATACAAAGGAAACAGAAAGGTTAAAAGGCGTAGTACTCACAGTAGTACGAGTCGTCTCTTCTCCTGATACCTTTCGCCATCATTCGTACTGTATCCTAAACTTTATTTCCACTTTTTTCCGATCCTTTCTGCTTCTTACCCTAAATTTTTTTGTTACTCCAGCATTCACCGGACTATCTTCTTTCATTTTCCATTGGCCCAGTCCCTGTCTTGCCTTTCTCTGCAGCAAATATTCGAAGAAGTAGCTTCATAAAGGGTCAGTCGCGCGATGGAGTGCACACACAAGGATGAAATGAAATACGAGTCTCAGAAGACGAAGAGGAAAAAAAGACACATCGTCCAATACACTGGTCCTTACATACTTTCTGAAAGAGGGATGAGCTAAGACGAGTCTCCGAAGGAGATCGGATGTTTTTAGACATTTTCCGTCACTCCTTCACAACAGTACAAAAGAAGCTACGAGTGTCCAGGCTCTTCTGCCTTAGCTGCGATCGACCAAACCCGGATGCTCTCAAACTCTCCTGAACATATCCCATTCTCCCTTTCTGATGGCATCCCTCTCATTTTCTTTTGCTCGTTCGATTTGGAAGATGGTTTTTCTGAAGCACTCGAGACATCCCAAAGAAATACTTGATAACGCACTCAAAAAATTTGTTCAGTGGCACTCGCCGTGGAGAAATAAATATATTTTCAAAAATATATTGAAAATATATCTTCTTCCCAATTATATAAGTTATATCGTCACCGTAGAATCAAGAAGGCGTAAGTGCCATTTTTTCTCGCTGAATAATAAAAGAGCGCAAGTTAATATTTTCATGAAAAAATGAGTAGATTCAATTTTTGTAGATTTTTTAAAGAATGGCACTCACGCCCTTTTCACTCTAGGGCGACGATATGTAGGACCCATTGATAATGGGAAATTTTGATCTATTTTTTTTATATTCTCAAATATATAATTTATATATTTCAGAATATACCATCAATATATCGTCACCCTAGAATCAAAAGGGCGTAAGTACCATTTTTTCTTGCTGAATAATAAAAGGGCGTATGTTAGTATTTTTATGAAAAAATGGATGTAGATTCAATTTTTGTCGATTAAAAAAAAAATGGCACTTACGCCCTTTTGATTCTAGGACGTCGATATTCTTCATTTATATTTCTTCGAACCTATTTTTTTCTACCCAGGTCAACTCAGATGAACTTACTAATTTTAATAAGTCAAAACAAATTACAAAGGCAAATTTTTCAATCTACCCATTCCTAATCCACAAATTCACGACGATTTAAATCAATTGTAGTAGTTTATGAAATGAAGATGGGGGTGTGGTTGTGTGTGTCAGGAACGTGAATAAAGACGCCTGGTAAAGTACTTAATGAAGCACACTTGATGGCAAAAGGACTTGGCAAACTGCTGTCTGGAGGCCGACTAGAGGACTCGGGGAAATTAAATTTTCACCGTTTCCCTTAGTATTCCCCTAAATTTCCCCGTTATTTTTTTTCTTTTCCTCCTCCCCAAATGCATCCCACTCGACATCAGCTGTACTGAAAGTAATTGGCTCTGGGCCGTTTTCTATCTACCAGTTTGAAGGAAATAAAAGTGAAATGAAAGGATTTTAAAAGTGAGACGGTGGAATGATGGGTGAGAAGGGAAAATAAAGTTAAAATAAATAGTGAACCATTGGATAACGCGATCAAAGTCCCCAAGATAGAATCGACGCCAGAACGAATTGGATTGCGGGCAGCGAAACGCCGCTGACGATCGGCAGCCAATCGACTATGCAAATACTGCTGGTCCCACACCATTTTACGATTCCTCTTGCTCTGCAAATGTCTCTTCTCTCTTCACTGCCACTACTGTGCTATCTATATCTATCCTTCTTCCTCTTAACCACACTGTCGTTTGAGGCTTCCGGGGGTTGCCTCGTGCCACTAGCGTATACGCACGATCGATTCTCATTGGACGTGAAAAGGGATGGACACCGCGCGAAACCCATCCAGCCGCATCGTTCTCCCCACGAAACACGATTGCCACGCTGCGTTTGCAATGGTACTTTCAATTAAACCGCATCTCTTCTGTTTATCATGTAATTTTTTTCTTCAGTGCGTTTATTATTGTTGGGAACGATGATTCTCGTTGGAATATTCGGTTTTGAATAATTATTGATGTCAATTTGGATTCATTCATTCACGATGATTGCATGAAATTGATAAAATTCAACGGAAATTGGGAAACATTCGCATTGCGCGCAATCATCAACACCCTCGATTTTTATGGGCTGGGATATGTTATCAAATGATGGAAAGAGAAGATTCGAGGAATTTTAGGGTAATTTTATTGCGAATATTGTAGGGACGATTTTTTTGAGATTTTTATAAGCTACAAAAAGGCTTTGGGAATGAGTCGCTGCGGAGCAAATGTGCTGTTAAGAATTTTAGCCTCAGAAAATTCAAAACATGATTTTCATTTTCTCCTCATGTAAATTCGGAAAATTGCTGTGAGTTCGCACATGATTTTTTCGTTTTTCGGGAAAAATTAAGCTCTCTAGTCATTAAACTTCCAGTTGCTTAAAAATCCAGGGCTATACAAACCTGAATAAAAAAGCTCAAGGTACTTCAAATATAGAGAACATTTGACTATGTTAATAATTCCGGTAACATTATGGAAATTTTGGCGGGAAATTTTGAACTCAAAAGTTAAAAATTAAACTATCAAAAAATAATCCTGTTTAATCGTTGGATGAAACATTGAAGAAACATATTATCCAATTATATGTCGTCGCCCTAGAGTGAGAAGGGCGTAAGTGCCATTTTTCAAAAATCTACAGTCATTTTTCCATGAAAATACTAACTTACGTCCTTTTATTATTTCGCAAGAAAAAATGGCAGTTACGCCCTTTTGATTCTATGGTGACGATATGATGAGATAAAAATGTACCTAGAATCAAAGGGGCGTAAGTGCCATTTTTTCTTGCTGAATAATAAAAGGCCGTAAGTTAGTATTCTCATGAAAAATGAATGCAGATTAAATGTTTTTATATTTTTAAAAAATGGCACTTACGCCCTTTTGACTCTAAGACGACGATATAGACGCAGCGGCTTATCAATTGATTAAGTGTCAATAAAAAATTCAAATTCCACAAAATTTGTTATCGATCCAACAATTTAAATCACCACAAATTAGAAATGCTCTCAAAACTCAAATCATTCTCATAATCATCAGACTAAAAATGTCACCAATAAAAAAAGCCCCAATCGATTTTCCTTTTCTCATTTCAAACTCCAATCATCCCGTGATTTTACAACTATACCGAAGTATTTCCAATCCCCTGCACATCATTAAAACTATGAACGACTCAATGAAAAATTGGATTAACGAATATATACCAACGATGCACACACATAGTCTTTCCCCCTAGCGCTCGCGTTCGTGTGTGTTCGGCACAGTTGTTGGATTGACGTTGGATGTTCGCATGAATTTATATGAGTCGATCAAGGTTGACGAGAATCGATCAAGCCGAACGTCCATTTTCCCGTAGTGCAATTTTAATCCAAGGTTCATTCGATAACGCTTGCGAAAAAAACTACCCCAGCCCCTTCTTTCACACCTACAACTGGTTGATTCAATCATTTAAACGATGCATGATTATTTTTTCTCCAGAAAATAACCGTCCATTTATTTATTTTTTTATGACACACTTGAGTCAAAAGTGGTTTGCGTATATATAGGGTAACACGACCAATAGATGGAGGGTTAAGGAAAAGTTGAATAACAGAATTTTCCAGGAATAATCGAACTGAAATTTACAACTTCGTTAATATTCAATTGGAATTATTTGAAAATCAATAGAAAACTTCAATTTTCAATAACGAGATTCCCTGAATTTTCAGTCGGAATATGACTTGTTTAAAATTTCCGGTATTTGACACGGGAAATTCAGACGAAATTTTTTAACAGTGTGGTAGACCGCATTATCCAGCCTGGGAATGGCTCTAAAAAAGTACCTATACGGAAAAATACATCGACTGCTGCACACCGAAACTGTAGTTCTGAGAAAAAGCACAGGGAGAAAGAGAAGTAGGGATGATTGGACAGCGACGTAAAATAACTGAAATAAAATGTAATCGGCTCGATACTTGTGAAGATATCTCGAGTCTGAGTTCCTTTTTTCTCTGCAACTTGATTGAAGTTTTTCGTACGAGAAGCCACTCTTCCCGTCAAGAAAAAGCACTACGATCAAAACTCCCAGATACTTTGCCTTTATTTTTTCCTTTCATCCCGTACATCTTCCCTCTCTCTCATTCTCAATGTAAATAATACGTGAGAACTATTGCATTTTATTTCTATCAACAAAAATTCCGGAATTCTCCATTTGTTTCGAGTAAAAGAAAAAAAAGTTTCAATGATTCCTTCATTGTTTTTTCTCCTCTTGTTATTGACACAAACTGTAGAGCAATAACAATCGATCATCAAATACGTGGAAAACCGGGGATGACTCAAGTGCCTGTGACCAATCGATTCATAGACGGTGAAAGCTCAACATTTTATTTCTCTCCTTTTTTTTTCAACCATTCTCTCGATACGCATGACGAAGCGTGAAGTACAATTTTTATTACCACGGAAAATCGTGTACAATAATGCAAGTGGAATTGAAGCCTCGTCATATTTTTTTCATCCCCTTCAACCGTATCATATTTGTGTTTTCATATATGTTTACTTGGATGAAAAACCAAAAAAAATATACACATGATGAAAAATAATTTCGAATATTTTTGTTGATATTGCAGGCGAGTTATTCGTATTAATGATGAAGTGGTGAAGTCAGTGGTGCCTTTATTAACAAATTACCATGATTATTCAACGAATGAGAGAGTAGTATTTATTACCATACTGTTTAAATGACCCGCATCTCTGAGCGAGTTTCTCCGTGTAGTGCTGAGGTAGTTTCCATTAGCCTTAACGCCGTGCGCCACTACGCCTACGTCCTCAAACTACGCCTTTACTAATTCTCATTGCAACCATACACAATTCATTGCTAAAGACCACACACAAAGTTCAAATTTCTACACTTTTAAAAAATGTCTGAATTTTCCGTGTTAAATCCCGAAAATTTTGAACAAGTCACATTTATGCTGAAATTCCAGGAGATGTCGTTATTGAAAATTCACGTTTTCCACTAATTTTCAAATAATTTTACCGGAATATCAATGAAAGCTGTAAATTTCAGTTTAATTGATATCTTAAATTAAGATATTTCTTTTTGCAGTGCATACGCTGAGAGAAAGATAGTAGTGAAAATAATCAAATATTTGTGCTATTAGTCCTTGAATTCTTCTTTTTGAATTAATCAATAAAGTTTTTGAATTTACTGAATTTTGTTAATTCAAATAGATCAACGGTTTGAATGAAATAAATTCAGTAAATTCAATCACTTTCTTGATTAATTCAAAAAAATATTTTTCAAGTACCAAAGACACAAATATTTGATTGTCTTCACCACTATTTTTCTCTCAGTGTAGATTAACTCATTGACATTCAATTTAAGTGTACACATATTGAGCCAAATTCTTGAAAAGTTCTCCTTGAACTTAGAAATTTATCAAAAATTTTGAAGCACTACCACTGAAAATTACTTCGATACTTCAATAAAATATCCACGTGAATGTAACTTTTTCATCAATAATACAAAAAATTCTTGGAATAAAAATATCTTCAATTCCATCGAGCATAAAATTTACGTGAAATATTTGAAAATCTTTCATTTGCTTTTAGCCACCTGAGACCACTCAGTAGAAATGCACGAAACTCATCTGAAAAATCCCTTTCCATTCTTCATGCACTACTGTGACTACCTCTTCGCAAAAATTTTACTCCACTACTTGTTACTTCACTTCCTCCATACATATACGTAATAGACTGATTTCTTATTCCATTCTCGTGAAACTTTGTTTCGACAAGTCAGAAATCTTTTTGCCTTCCCTGCACATCTCTTCCCTTTCTCCCTCTCTCCTTCCCCTGTAAGTGTGTTTCTAGAATCTAAATATTACTTGAAGATTCTGCAGTAGATCCAAACACATCGTATACAAAGTTACAATTCCAATTTACAAGCTTTCAAAAAAAATTCACACACATAAAATAAGTTTCTCATCGAAACACATTTTTTTTATTTTTTATTAGATCAGCTTGAAACCGTCACTTGACGGTTTATTCGCAGTAATAACAAAAATACAAAAAATATACATCGTCGCCCTAGAATCAAAAGGGCGTGAGTGCCATTTTTTAGAAATCTACATTCATTTTTTCATAAGAATACTAACTTACGCCCTTTTATTATTCAGCATGAAAAAATGGCACTTAAACCCTTTTGATTCTACGGTGACGATATCGTCACCATAGAGTCAAAAAGGCGTAAGTGCCATTTTTTTAAAAATCTACAAAATCCAATCTACAATGATTTTTTCATAAGAATACTAACTTACGCCCTTTTATTATTCACTGAAAAAAATGGCACTTACGCCCTTTTGATTCTACGACGACAATATAATTCAGACTTTGTAATGAAACATACTTTTGATATCTTATTTCTCATTCCAATAGTTTCTATATTTCCATTATTTCTCAACCACTTTATTTCAACTCCCTACACTTATCTTGTGATTCATTCTTTCACCAAGTTAACCGGAGGGAAAAAAACATTTTCACAATGTTCACGCTCATTAAACACGCCAGAGATGTTGGCTTCTCTTTCAAGCGCGCGCACACATACACAGGACATCTTTCGAAATCCGGTGTCAAACATCATTACACAATATTCCGCGGATGAAAGATCGCAGACGGGGTAAAACCATAGGTTTATTTTTCTCCCATTTTTTTTGTTCACCGGTGAAGAGGAATAGAGAAGAAAGGAAAGAGATGTAATGTAGCGTAGGAGATAGATGGGTCAAAGTAGCGAGAGTTAATACGCATTTTCACTCAGCCAAAAAGCAAATCGGGGGTGAACATTATTGTGGAATGGGGTTAACAGAGGAGCGAGAGTGAGAGGGACGGGAAAAAACGATACTACCCAACGACGTAGGGATCGAAGTTTAACGACGTCGTTATTGATTCCCCTGTTGACACTTGTCATGATACACAGTTCAGTACTTTTGGACTTGGTCCACTGAATTCAAATGAAATTGAAATATTTTCCATTCGTACAATCTTGATTTTTTTTCTTATTTATTTCCTCCAAATTCACTGTTTTTCTCAAACTTTTTTTGTAAAACTGTACGTGAATCTGAGTTATTCAAACTGAAAACTGATTGCTGATATATTCCCACAAGACACTTATATTTTATTCATGCTTACGATCACGAACTGATATATCAGCCAGTTTCTTGGCAACAACACAAGTATATACGTTTGTATGTACTACTGACTTCGTAATGCATGTTTACGTTAAATTTTCCATTAATAATATAAGCCTGAAGCATAACACAAAGTTCCACCGTTAAATATCTTATTTGATTAACTTAACGAAGACGAATTAATTGAAACACTGTGTTAAGTGAATTCAAAGCCGTTAGTTACACACAAGTTGACCAGGCGCATTGAATTCAAAATACATTGGATTTTGTAACAGATGGTCAATGAAGAAAGTTTTAGCCCTGTGACAAGCGCAATGCATTCATTAAACTCTTCACTATTTCAATTGAGTGTTGAAGCTTCCCTTCCACTTTTTTTGTTCATGTCTCATCCTTCTCCTTCTTTTTTCATCTGTCAACCGATAGAGATAAAATGATAAAGGACTTTCACAAGGGGGAAAATGATGAGAAATTTAATTCAAGTGTTTGAATTAATTACGCAAGTTTTAACGAATTTAAAGTCACTAACAGAACGATTTTCCCATGATTAAAAGAAAAGAATTCCCCTTGGATTCATAGAATTGAGGATGACGCTTGTGGGTGAGAGAAAGAGAGAAGAATAGTGGAAGAAACGAATGGTGAGTAGAGTATAGTTGGACGGAAGGTTACCGTAACTAAGAGAAAAGGGGTGTGTGGAGGAAAAGGGTAAATTCAGTGTCTCTGTGCCACGCCATTTCGTAGTCCAATGTCACCCTACTATCGTCGTCAATGAGATCGTAGATTAAATCGTATCTCTTGATTCAAATGTGGAATTCCTACAGTAAATCGTCCCTAAGGTAGATTATTCACGAGTGTCCCTAGCCCTAACTACTGTATTAGCCGCAATTACCGGAACAATATCGTCATCCTAGAGTGGAAAGGGCGTGAGTGCCATTTTTAAAAATGTACAAAAATTGAATCGACATTCATTTTTTCATAAGAATACTAACATCCGCCCTTTTATTATTCAGCGACAAAAAATGGCACTTACGCCTTTTTGATTCTAGGGCGACGATATCATTGATTATCATTGCATCGGTTCTTGATGTTTTTTTCCAAACGTTTTTTAAAATTAAATTTCCAGACGTTTGATTCTCTAATTCTTTGATTTTCTTGATTAGAATGGGCATGTCAGTGTCTCAGAGGTATGACGTAAGGGGATATAATTTTGAAGATTCAAATGTATAATGCTGCCTTGATTTGCACGACTATAATAGTTTCCAAATCAGCAAACGGAATTGGCAATTGGAATCGTCATTAACGAGTCGGGTGGAAACCTCGACAAGGTTTGTAGATGGGGATTCAGATGACTAATCAGGTTTAAATGTGAACATCAGCTTTGAATGAAGCCTTGCACGTCAGTGGCTCCGCCTGGCGGGATTTGTTGAATCCTAAACACGTGTGGAGGATGAGCGAACCTCCAGATCCGAATTGGGTCAAGAGCAGCGTTTCAAATCCTGACTAAAACTATTTAAGTATTTCTTCTAATAAACACACAACACGGTTTAAAGAAAAGGATTTATTTTAGTACAAGAGCTGTGGCTTCTTCTCGATTCAAGCCCGGAATGAATGTTAATTTGTTCAAACGTCATCTATGCATGCCCGGAGGGATCCTTATTGCTTCCAAACTCTTACTTCACTTGCGAGAGAATTTCGCCACCTAACGGTAACTCGCGCAACAATGAATTATTGATGTAATTTACTTCGATAATGTTTTTCGCATTTCTTTTTTTTATTCTACTAATGAATATGATAGATGGGATAACGATAGCCCATGGGGGCAAAGTGGAGTCATCGAGGGCTCAGTAAATATAGCAATTGCCCCAACTACAACACATGTGTACACAGAATGTAACTGTAGAATTGACTTTCCCCCTTTTTTTCATCTACTACATTTTAGTGAACGCTGCCTTGTGTACTCATAAAGACCTGAAAATGTCTCCCTGAAAAAGCTTTTTGGCCGATGCGGGCCACCCTCGACCACTTCATCGTCTCCAAGTTACATCTCTTCGTTTTCGTCTTTTTTCAAAAGGGGAAGAATTGAAGAAACGATACATTACACTGGAAACATGCGAAAGCACTAGCCGGTAGGGAAGTCTAACCGATTATTTCTTCGAAAAACCACTTTGAAAAATTAAATAATTGCAAACAATAATTTCTTCGTCAATTTCTTGAAGCAACATTTCTAAAAGATTTTTTTTGTTGGCTCTTGATGATAAATTTGAGCAACGTTATGTGCATCTATCAAGCGAAATATACAGCAGGTAACGTTATAGGTAGTATAGATTTAGTAGAGGAAAGGAGAGATCGAATAAAGAATATATATGCGGAACCAAGGATATCTTGGTGTGTGTTGCGCGTTGTACAGGAGCCACTGTCGCGCATCCCGTGAGAATACGGGTCGTATAAATTTATATATGGACACCCATTTTCCTTCGCTCTCAATCTCCTTTTCCCCCACTCTCTCCCTCTCTCTTCGCTACTGCACTACACAGATTTCCAAAGAGGTCGCATCTCAGCTGCATTTTCCATGAAATTACGACTGAGTAAAAACGTCTCACCTCTATATAACCCAATACCCTGGTTTATTCTACTGGAAATTCGCATTTGACTATTTTTTTTATCTATTATTAAATTTATTCGAATTTTTGTTTTTTCATTTCATTCATTTTTCTACATGACAAATTCGCTTCAGTATCGTCACCACTAGGGAAATTCATCCAAAGAAAAAGTGTTGACGTTTTTCTTTGCTAGTTTTTCTTTTGCTTTTCAATTTTGTTCAGCAATTTTTAATCCATCTCGCGCTGTATGCCTCGGAATATAAGCCGAAAAAAGAGAAAAAAGGAAATAAAATGGGCGCGTGTTCACGAAAATGGGTTCGAGTCGACGGGCGAAAATTCTTTGCCCCGGCGCCGAGTAACTTTCCTCATTTCCGGTTTACCTCGCTCGAGTTGCTACACTCTCATAGCGGTAGCCGATGCTTCCTTCGGTTCTTCCTCACGCGTACACACGAATTGACTGTGATGCCTTGCGCCTGAAGCTATTGAAATACACTGGAAATTTTCAAATTAACGTGTTACACAGTGGAGAGGATATACACGCCATGATTATAATTTTTTTTTTTTTTTT
>JABSMS010000033.1:0-18297 GCA_018902275.1 Aleiodes sp. PSUC_FEM 10030003
ATCATTTCTCTTGGTTTTACAGCTCGTCGCACTCTACCACGGTGATCAGGCTTTTCAACTCGTTGAACCCATTTGTATGACGTTAACGGTCACAAAAAAATTTGGGAATAAATTAAATTGAGAATTTTTCTTATCTCTAATTTTAAATACGAGCTATTCGTCAACGGAGAATGTTGTTTACGCCTCTCTAATCCGAGGTCAAATTAACAACGAATAACAAATTATCGTTAATTGCAAATTCTGTGAGAAAAAACATCTCATTTATCGAGCGTAGACGAATGTAAATTGAACATCAACACCTAAGGTTTCGAAAAATAACCGTTAGATAGCGCCACATTAATCGCGCGCCGCACGTGCCTACTCTCTGTTCCACACAATGTACAGAACTCGTAGTTTCCCCACTCTGTGTCCAGGGGATACCTGCCGAGTGTACCGGAAATTAACGGAAACACACGAAGTGCAATTGCGACAGCGATCGAGCGACGCCCTTCCCCTCAAATGTTCTCCCTTCCGCACTCACTAAATTCCCCTTCTCGGAAGCATCTGTCTCTCTTCGCTTTTACCGAAATCTATTTTTTTAACGATTTTTCCACTCTCCAAATAATTTAATGCATTAAATTTTGGGAAAAATGAGCCTCGGGTTTCACCGAATAGTCGAAAAACATTTCAAAAATACAATAAATACATGAAAAATCATAATAACTGTTCGTACTCACTTCAATCTCATTCTCGCCGGTTCGCATGTATTCATTCTCCTCTCTCTGTTCTGTCTAGATGCCGAGTACAGTGCTCCCTCTCCGTTCAACAGCTACACTATTCCCCCCACTACTAAGCGCCAAACGGAGCAGAATCGCTGGGTCCTGCCACCAGGGGTATCCTCGCCCCGTTTTACGTTAGTTGAATGCCACTGTGGGCAACCCGTACTTGCCAGTGTTCAGAGTCGTATGTATGCTCGGGCGAACGAGACTGCTGCGCGTTGTGTTTCACAAAACCGGCGCGTTTTACGTTTATACCCATACACACTACCCCTTGGTATCCATTCGACGCCATTGTTATCGAACTTGACGCCGACTGATTTGTTTAAAAAAAATTCAAGTGTTTTTATTAATTTCGGATAAATACATTTTAAATCCTACTATTAAAACAATTAAATTATTAATCGACTAATAAACAATTGTGGAAATTGAGCAACAGAGTACTATCGACCTTGGCAACGTCCCGGAAATCGGGGGTAAAGGCCCAAGCTCCAGTCATCTCTTGTCTGACACCTGAAATACGTTTACTTCACTCTCGCTCCATTCTCTTAACGTCAGTGTGTACATGCGAATTTTTATTCTGAGAAATATAGACGTGGGTTATGGTCAAGGAGAAAGAGTGTCAAGAAGGACGTGAAATACACGTTATTCGGTGATTAAACACTTATTGTTTACTATTGAGAAAGAATATTCCGAAGAAAATCATCGAGAAAACGGTTGTTTGTTTTTATTTGTTTTTTTAAATCGTTCCACTACGAATAATTTCGAAAACATTTTAATATTTTTAATCAAGTTTTTTATCGTAAAATAAGTATAAATAATTGCTCCTTACTTTTATCATCGTGTTTGACAAAATTTTCGCTTCTCTGTTTAATCCGTGTTTTCTGTATTTCGTGGAATATAGTAACCTTGAGTGAGGGTGTTTACAAGTGCAGTGGTATTATGTGCATTATGTGATTCGTGTTGGGCTCTTAGTTCTTGCCGGAAAAAGGAGCACATATTATTTTGACATAAGCCTGGAAACATTCGGATAGTGCGTGAAGGTTAGTAAACTCAAATTCTATTTTTTCCACTTTGCCAATGGTACTTTGCTTTTATTTTCTACCATTCGTTGGAGACTCTCGATTCTCGTACTCTTTCCTCATTTAACGTTTCTCTTCTTCCTTCACTTTTTCTTTCGTGTTTTTTTCTGCAACTTGGCTTGGAAATGGGGAGGTTTGATCGATCGTAGGATTGTATTTTTTTACGTCTTTTTTTTCCATTCTCGTCTCCTTCCTACACCACCGTCGGACTTCCTGAACGATTTTCTTGCCCTCTCTTTTCCCTCTCTTTATCCCATCCACGGAATGTACAAATACCGTGTATATGTACGTGAATTTTTACCCGAGATTTCATGGATTCTCGTGATCACAATGTTTCTTTTCTTCTGCACTTATTTTTTTCCCCTTTTCCATTTTCTCTTTCATTCCCTCTCACATTCTCATATAACCGAAAAGGGGTAGAAAATAGAGAAGGGGAGGATTGCACTCATTCTTTCCGATAACGGTGAAAATGTTTTGGCTGTTCTCTGATGCACCAGAGATTCCACTGGTTTCGGGGGCTTTTTATGCTAAAACGATGTGCAATGTTGTGTGATTAGAATCTCTTGTCGGGTTAATGATCTCCCTCTCTCTCACCCTCTGGTTTTACCTTTCTGTGTATTACACAGTCGTGTTTATGTGTGGTACACAGACTTTTTTTAGTCGTCCGGCTAACGTAGACCAAACTGATTGCTATCTGAAAGCGCTGGTGTGTGCCATTGCCAGCTGCTCTGGTACATTTTTCAGTTAAAGAAGAATTTTATGAGAGAAAAATAACAAAAATACACACATTTCAGAGCCAATTTAATTTGACACTTTTTTGTGACCAAAAAATATTTTCACGCTTTTTTTTCAAAGTTTTTTCGAGGAGCATTAGGAGGAAAAGGGAAGAGTGAGTCAGAGTATAAAGCTGGACATTTTATCGTTACGCTAATATTAATGCGAGCCAACATGGGATAGGTATGCGCATAGCAAGAATGGCACGTTCGTGTTCCCGGTGCAGTTTTCTTATCAGCCCTGAAATGTGTGCGGGTGTGTGCTAAGCAATTCGTGTCTTCCATTCTCTTTCTCACTTGGCTGGAAGAGTTTAAAACCGTATGTGTGAACCATGTAGATTTTTTCTCCTTGGTTTTCATAGTTTTTTCTCTTATTTCCCCATTCACAGTGCACTGCATACGGGTGTCTGGAATCTCTGGACGATGTTTAGAGGTTGAATACGCTCCATTGCTATTTACTCTATTCGTGGAGCACAGATGTGCGAGATTTCTCGACACAAATTACATTGAGAAACCATATTCTTGAAGAAAATTCATAAATCTTCATGAAGGAAAATTCAAAATAATTGCTCTTTTTCCTATATTTAGAGTAATAAATTCATAAATTTGTAGGCTCGCGTTAAACCATAGGTGGTAAGATCTTGAGCATTTGATACGCATAGATCCGGAAATTCGAGTGGCCACTGAGGTTTTCAGCGCTACTTCCTTTGTTCACCCTATGGTGCTTGGACGGTCATTCAAGGGCTTTTTGTCTCTACTCTCCTTTTAGAAACTTGTATATGCGTGATACGATAAACATCTGACAAACTGGTTAAGGTCAATGTCTCTACAGTCACGTTATATGTAATTCCAAATCATTTGTTATCATGTCTCCTTGTTTTATCTGGATAATTTCGAATTCTCCTTTATTTCTTTATTTTTTTCGCTCGATTCTCTTTGGTTCTTTATCGTGATTACATTGATAAGGTCGACATGCCTTTCACTCCGGTTTATTAAATATATATAGGTAGGGGTTGAAAGGAGTGTAGGAAGAGGCAGGATGGCAAGAGGGGGTTGAATTTAATACGATTATTCATTGTTAAGTCTAACGAGAAGAGTCCTTGAATAAATAATACTGGGCCTGTATCGTTAAGAGTATTATACTTGTGAGTGTGTGGAAAATATATATAGATATAGAGTATATCTTTCTCGTATATATATCGGCTTATCTTGTAAACACAGGCTGTGTCAAGATAAATATTTAAAGTGCTATAACTGTGGAGCAATCGTTAAAACTATTCGCTGATTGCAAATTATTTCATTCCGAAGAATTCAAGTTATTTAACGTATTTCATTTTATTTATTCTTGATTTACTTTTCAAAGTGAATGGAAGAATTTTGTCGAGTAATTGGAGATAGCGAATGAAATGAATGGTCGTTACCTGCGTTAGAATGGAGGCTCTTCTTTTCTTCGGCCCTTAAGCTTCCTTTTCATCTCAATAAGTGAAGTCCCTTGAACTTTTCCTGATCGCCCGGAAAAAATAATCGCCAAGGGCCTATGGTTACTCAATAGTACCATCTGGCGATTGGAGACCATTCGAAAAACATATTTAGTTTTTTCTGAGAGTTTTAGAGAATGTTTTTACGAATTGCTATGTTTGGACATCTTATTTTTTTCTTGAAAAAAAGTAAGAAGGATGCTTTAGAGAGAAAAATAAGGAAGAAGATATCGCGATAGTATGATTTAGGAATCAGGAACATCGAATTCTCAATGCACGAATAATTTGAGGGTGTGGAAATGTGTGAATTTTCATAACTGCTACGTCACTTTACTGCTTAGCGACAAATACTTTAAATTAGTATAGCCACAACTTGATTTTGAAGATTTGAGCGAAAAATACATTTTTTCTGGAAGTTGATGTCAATTTGAACATTCTAGTGCTTTTTGGGGTGAATTGACCGTCTGGTCTGGTTAATAATAATTCATTACGTGCTAATGATGGCCTCGGAACATGTGGCGAAATTACAGATTTTGATTGTTAGGACAAAAATTGAGATTTGAAAAAAATCGGAAAAAATGAAATAAAATTATAATTCAATCTGAAAATGATTGACCGTTTTGTCGATTTCTAATGATAAAATTTCGAAAAATAATTGGGGAAAATAGGAGAAAAATGAGTCAGGCGTGAAACTACGCACGAATAAATCAATTCAATAATAAAATTAAATCCCACTGATTTAGTAAACATAATTTTTTAATATTGAATGCAAAATTCTCGGATATGATTTTTTTTCTCTAGATAATATCGTTTTTTTGTACAGATACACTCAACGACTAGCTTGGAGTTTGACCATGCCACTTTAAATCAATGAAATAAACAAAATTTATCAATTACAAATCGTTGGGGATATGGAACACAACGTAATGCGATATAAATCATGTTTATTTCCATGAACTGAGAATCAGTTCACTGAGTTTGTTTATATAAATAAAATAACATCGGTGGAAGGTTTTCAAGCAAAGATATCAAAACAGAGACGTTTGGGAATCCCTGATCGAGAATCATTAAAATAGAATTAATGTTTGTCTATTCAAATGAGCGTTCATATTAAAACACAAACAGCTCAGGATCCGATTAAAATAGAGCGATTCTTTTAATAACTTTGTTCTCAGATTTTGAGATATTTATGTGAAGACTCATATAGACACAAATATGACTGGTCGAGATAACTTCTACGAGAAAAATAACTTCAATCACTTCTTTGTAAAGGCCTCGACACCTCGATTGGTCTTTGTTTAATCTGCTTGTCGGATTCGTGTCGCCTCGCTTTTCTGGCTGTTTACTTAGTGTCACATTTTTTTGCAAGCCGACAATCTTCGAGTAAAAAGATCCCTGCTGCAGAGCTTGTCATCGACTCGATAAAAAATGTTGATTAAACGTTCCCTTCATTTCCTAGGAATCGGATAATTTCAACTTCATAAGTACCCGTTAATTCACGTATTTATATTGAAATTGTGTATGTAATTTTTCGTAATGAAAATTGCTATCAGAGGACTACCAATTCGATTCAATTAGTTGAATATTGCTCTACAATTTTATGTTTGAAGCATTTTGAAAATAATTCCACTGAATCGCTTGTTTTCCAATGTATAAATTCGACCATCGTGGAAAATTCCATGTATCGTACATATTCTGAAACGAGGAGTATCGAAACCCAGGAGCAATCGTTTTCGACCGATTGAGTGGCCCCCGGGTACAGGTTTTGGATGAAAGAGAAGAGGCAAACGATGCGATGAGAACGGGGGAAGAGAATATAGGCGAGAGAGAGAGGCAATGAAACCGTTGATAGGAATTTCCGTAATTCCGTGGGAACATAATCGAATATTACCGCAACGCTGTGCATTAGCGCGAAATCGCCCGAGCACCGGATTGAAACCGAGTGGGATGCTCGAATTATTAACGTTGCGAGGGGGATAATTACAGCCACTCTCTGGGGTCCTCTAGTCTCTCTTTTACGAACAACCCTTACCCCCTCACCACTCAGCTCTTTTTTATTCCGGGCTCTCGCATATTGAGTGTGCGTATAAAAGCAAAACTTGCATTGAAAAAAGGTAAAAATAATGCAACAAAAAAATCGGAATCTTCATCATTAATTATTATCATTCAATTAGAAATTATGAGAGTTTCCTTTGTTTTTTTTTTCATCCAATAATTAATTAACTATTCTTTCCGCCCTATTTTTTTTCAATTCAATGATTTTATTGAGCATGAAAGTTATGGAAATTCATTCAAGAGGGAATTTTATGATTTTTGTATTCTTGAATCATTGATTGAATTTTTTATTATCTCTTACATTCATTTATTTCTATGATGAATGAATGGGGTGGAACTAAAATTATGTTCAAGTATTTGTGTGAGGTTGGGAGGCTTGAATTTTTTTTAAAACTCCAGTACCGCATGCGAAGTCGCCGAGGCGTGAAGGCGGCTCCAGAGGTAACTCGACTACCGTCAGTTCAAATACCGGAATTAACATTTTCTTTATTTTTCTTTCTTCTCTCTCTTATTCAAGTACTGTACAAAGTTCTTTTTCCCTCATTTTTAAACACTTCAACTTATTCTCTCATGAAAATGCGAGGAAAAAAAGACTTGAAAGGTGCTCTACCTGAAAAATACTTGCTGTAATTATATGTATCATTTGAAGTAATGAGTGAGAAACAAACTTCTCATTATTTCTTAAAATCTTTCCTTCTTTCTCTTTTCCTCCACAGTGGAATTGTCCAATTCTCACATGGCAGCGGATTTAAATGGGGATGGAATAAACTAGGAAGGATAAAAATAAAATAGGGAAAGAATAAGTTTTTCTTTTTTTTCACGAGGTAGATGTTAAAATGCGGGCGATTCTAGAGCACCAAGAGGAAGCGCTCTGTGTTGTCCACGCTGTGCACTTCGCCAAGGAGGGTGAGACACGTGTACTCCGATAAATAATGCACACTCTAGTCGTTTCTCTCTTCTTCCCCTTCTTTTCTATATAATCCAAGCGCTTGGCTGTTACGCTTACGTGGATGTGGTCTTTGCACTTCTATCTTTCGCTGACGGGGTTCTTTACATTTACCCTCCTTTCCCCTTGTCTCTTCCTTTTTTTCCGTAGTATTAAACCCCACTACTACTTTAATACGAGGGTGAGAGACAGAAAAGAATCAGTATTTAGAAAATTTCGTATGATTAACCAAGTTAAATAACGATTTGAAAAAAAATCAAAAAAATTTTAATTAACTTTTATCTTGGAGGAGGTGCGTGGTTCATTATAAATGAATTATGTTTTTATCAAAGATTTCATTTTAAATAATTAATTTATTTTTCTTCGTTGGTTTTTTTGCAAATTAATTCGAATAAAAAAGATCTTATTCGATAAAATTTCAATAAATTTCTTTCTTTCTTTTTTCTTCAACGTAGTAATCACGAATGTGAACAATTAAATCACGTAGTTGTGTTTCTTCTACTTGACTAATAACAACGAGGGGTTCGTAAAACTCGCGTGGGTCAGTACGGCGCCACCGGATGTACGATAATACGAGTAAAATATATATATTCATCAAGGGGGCAGGTGGGGGTGGGGGTAAATGCATCCAACGTTGCATAAGGTAGACGGCCGTCTATAAGCACCTTGTCACGCTTCTCTGTATTTACTGCCACATTGAACTCGCTCTCTCTCTCTCGTTGAAACATTTTTACATGAAGAGAAGGTATACGTGGCTCGACCCACTTGTTCAGTTTAAGCCTCTCCACTTGCATTCTGGTCAGACACCTGACTCAAATATTAATATTCCATTGGATTCCTTGCATTGCTAATTCTCATATCCATTTTTTTATTTTGACAGGAATTAATTGAGGTGAAGAAGGTTCAATTGAACGATTCTGACTTTGACATATTCATAATTCTTTCAGAAATATTTGTATTTCTCCATTCATCTTATTCCTGGATTCGCAGATAACTCTTCTTTTTCACTTAACTACAGTGAATTTATCATTGGAGTCTTCGTCCTCTTTTTTTCATTTATTTCTACGTCTTAGAGGAAGACGTGAAGAAAAGGAATGAGTTGCCCACGAATTGAGATGTGTATCCAGCGTATTATTGGCCGGATGATATCATACGGATATCAAGATTGGTTATCTTGGCGACTCTCCAAAGGAGCACCACTACCACTCCTTCTCTCTGTCTCTTTCTTTTTCTCTTGTTGGAAGTCGTTTTTTCTTCTTCGATATCATGGATTCTGCGATCGTTCTTGTGTGCGGTCCCCATCGGCGATAAATACCAAGGCGAAAGTAAAAATCACGTACTGTAGAGTTCATTCAACGAACAAAAACTGGAAGAAAATACGATTTTTAAAAAATTGAGTCTTTATCCCTAAATGCATTTCATTAAGAGAATGGACTCTCGTTCAAGAGATTAAAGAATTTATAGAACAAAAAAAAAGGTTTAACGATCTCTACTTTTTACATTGACTCCCATAGACATGAACTTGAAGCGTAGTTGGCTTCTGCGCTGCCACGGCGATGAAACCAAGTGGACTTTGAAGGGTCTCGACCATTTTTTTTTTCTTCATTTACCTTTATCCCTCTTTCTTTTTCTTCTTCTCTCTTGATGAGGATAAAACCAGTCCGGCCGGTTTTCATAAGTCACGCTGGGCTCCCGCGTTTCGAACCAACCGTAAAGATGCAACGCTCCCTGTGCATCGGTAATTACTGCCCTCCAGGAATTTGCTTCAACGAAAAAAAAATCATCAGGAGTCAAGAAAAGATTGAAAAAAAATAATGAGAATTAAGAGATTGAAAATGAAAAAATATGAGAGAAAAATAAGCTGAATCTTATTTTCATATTTATTGAGCGCGAGCTCGAATAAATTTCTTGATGGTAAAGAAACAGCGTTACGATAGTTGAAAGCTCCTAGAATTAATTATCGCATTAGGTTCGTTAGGTTAATTTAATGAGCGTTTAATCTCTGAGATCCTTCGCGCTCTCACTCAAACCTCTCGAGTGGATTTTAGATGCCCACTTTCGCCGAATATCTCCCTTGTCTTATCCATACCCCTCCTCCTCCACCCGCCCCTCTTCATTCCTTTCACTCTTTCTTCTTGATACTCTCCTTATCTTAATTATGCCTATGAAGTTACGACCTTCACTGAAGATATTTTCATTCATTAAACAGAAGAATTCTCCTTATTAGAGAAACATTATGAAATAAAAGATATTTATCTCCATTGTATAGTTAACACGACTTATAGTGGATTGCAAAATATTTATTCAATATTGAAGATTTATTGTTTGACGCATTCCCCGCTATTTCAAATGAGAAATTCCGAAACCATCTTCACAGTAAAAAATACTCTACCGAAAACCATAAAGCAAATTTTATTTGGATTTTTTTTTCTCAAAAAAAATCGTACTCCACTATTTTTATAAGAAATAGCAGTAGCGGACACGTTTTCGTGTGGTTAGAAGCACATGAAAAGAGGATAGTATATGTTATACCCCGGAGGGCCAGTCGTCGCTCGTGCAGTCACAATGACAGATATTAAGCTTCCTATTTACGTCCTAAGTCAACGGAGCGGAGAGTTTCGGTTTATTGCACTGAATCTTTTCCCCTTTCCCTCTGCCCGATTTTCGTACACAGTATATCCTATACCCCGTGACTTTTCCACGTAAACTATCCTCGTCTTCTTCATTCTATTCCCCTCACCTCTTCTTCTTCTCCATCTAGGAATACCCGTACCAACTGAAAATCCACTGTATGCTTTTCCCAGTCTTCCGTCCCTTTGGCTTTTGCCCTGGGAAATGGCCGTTGCCAAAATATCGCGCTCTTGTGTAACCACCAACCGTTTCCTTCATCCCCTATATCCACCCCCGCTCTCTACTCTCCTTGCCCTTCTCTTAACATTTTCACCACCAATGTGAACGTGTACAGTAGTCTCTGTGTGTAGGTTTAGAGCACGTAGAGAATCCGGGGTACACAACTGGTTCTACCACCAACTTTGATATATTTCCCTTTATCGGGGAAGTAGCCACAGTTCCAACTGTGTTTGCCCGTTTCTGCCCTCGAGAGAACACTCAATCGATTTCTCACTGATGCTTACACGGACACTCCGACGGGTAAACTAATTTTAATCGGTTCAAATTGCTTTTCATAAACATTGACAATGGTTAGAATAATTTTACGCTCCGATGGACTGAACAAAGTAATTCAAATTAAATTGAACAAAAATTATTTATATTGAGAATTGATTTTTCTTTTCGATTCACCGATAATAACTACGTGTAAAACTATCTTCAATAATTTGTACAAGAATTCCAATGAAATATATGAGTTGATTTACTCATTCTCGTGATATTCATAAAGTTGCGCAAATGGAATTTCGCAAACAGAATTTTCAAGGGTAGAGAATAATCTCCATAAATAACTAAATTCAAAAGATTTCCTACTGCAATTTTCTTTATGTCCTACTGTGTATGTATGTGTGTGGGTTTTGGTGTAACATGGGATCGTGACTCACTCGGTAGGAAGATCCGGGTGGATGCTGATGTTACTACACAATGAGCTTACGTGTACCCCGTGATGAAAGAAAAAAGAGAATAAGAAAAAGAATCAAAGATTACACCGTGGAAGATATTTTCTATGAATTATTCCTTAACATAAAAAAAATATCACCTTTTTCATTTATGTGTTCATTAAAAAAGTTCAGAATTCCGCTTTTTATCTAACACCGAGAAGATTAATTTCTGGGTCGGTGAATGGAGGTTTTAAAAATTCCGTTGAAAATTGCACGTAATTACCACGGTAATATCGGTGGGATAGCCAGCTGCGGATTTCAGCCAAAAAACACAGTCACGTCACCTGGAACGTCTGGAAGGTTCGAAGCAATTCGATGAAATTTTGTAGAAAATTATATCTTGCGTGAATCATTTCGTTTTTTACCATTAAGAGTCGAATTAAGAGATAATTCCTATACTAGAAGAAATAGTTTTTCGAGAGCTGAATAGAGTTCAGAATTTTTATAAAATTTGATCAATTTTATTGATCGACCTTCAGATTTTTTAAAAAATGAATTTATTATTAAAAATTTGCACCGATACATTTTCTATTATTAGCGAACACGATAAACACTTGCAACATTTTTCCAATTTTCAAATGATTCTTCTGTTCATAATAGTCGACTTTGGAACAAAAATTTCGGAAAATGATAATTCTTCTTGAATAATTCATTTTATTAACCTGCAAAAAATCCAAATAAATAAAATCGCACAATCCGCAAAGAAAAACCAATAAGAATTAAACAATGATGTTGTTTTAAACAATTCTAATTACAATGTAATCCTCAACTTGTGTTGAATCATCATAGTAAATTGAATGTGCATGTATTACATTACTAAAACAGAAATGAAGGCTTTTTATGCATGTAAAATTTACGTTTGGAATCCGATATACACAATGTTACAAACGCAAGTCATCAAGATGCCCATTGTTTTCCATACACCCGAGTGTATCTTTATGTATAGCCTATATCCTTTAACACAACAGAAGCAAGCAAAACCTATATATATATAACTCACAACGACACAACTGGTAGTGCAGAAACACCAACTATGTATAATCCAGTCGCAGCCTCGTTGCATTCAGAATTGTAATGCGTCTCCTGTTGGCCTCTAAGCTCATCTTCCATTCTCTCATTCCACCCATACCAGCCTCATTTTTCACATTTTTTTTTGTTTTTTCATCAGTTTTATTTTTTATTATTATTCATTTTACATTTTTATTTCTATCTCGAACACGTTCCTTCTCACTACTCATCTTCCGCAATAAAAATATCTCACGTGTAATTCTCTCCTTCATTTTCTTTTTTTCCACTTCACGAGTAAATTATATCTTGAATTTCAATTACAATTGTTAATCACATTCTGCGGGGGGAATTTTTCTTTCACTTGATTACTTCACACTTGTGCTTATATGAATGTATGTTTTTCTTTTATGTCTGTTTTTGTTAATTTCCATTTGCAACAAAATCACTTGTTCCAAAAATTTTTACTCGGTATTTTTAAAAAAAGTGTAATGAAGAACTGAGGGAGAAAATAAAGTAGACAACATAATCAACAAAAGTTTCGATGTGGAAAAAAATAAAAATAAAACGGTAATGGATCGAATTTATACGGTACCATGACCATACAGGATGTTTGAGGACATTGAATAAATATACCACGCCTATGTATATATATTTGTACTGAAATGTTATCGTTGAAATGGGTTAGATAGTTGTGAGTGTTGGCTGTTACCGCGGTAACTACTGGCCATCGTTTAATTAGTCACCTTTCTGCTAATTACTCTCGACTACTGGCTGCTCGGGCTGGTTACCGAGAGTTGGAGGGTTCATAACGATCGAATCGAAAGGATACATAGAATAGAGAGAATGATGGAAAAAAATGTAGAATGACGGAAAAATTTACAATTAATTAGAATAAAAAATAATTTGTATTGTTTGGTCGGATTAATTTGTATTCAAAAGATATTCGTAAAATTCTAATGAATTAATAAAACATGGTGACGAATAATGACAGTAGAATTGAAAAGATAGAATTTATTTATTTACCTTTCTCGGCAACAAATGAGAAAAAAAATTACCTTTTGATCTCTCTGGTATCTCATGTGGCAAATCCTTTAGATGTATCTTGGGATATTTTTTGAGGAGAAAGGGAAAAAAGAAAGTCTAACGGTCATATCGTGTGTCCATGAGGCACGTAATAAAAGTATAAAAGGGAGGCAAAAAAAAAGAAGAGGAGAAAATGAGAGGAGGGAAAAAGAGAATCATAGCATGAGGTTATGCATGTGGGCTTTTCTGTGTGTGGATGTGTCTCGGGAAGTGACCGGGGAAAACTCGGAGCGAGAGACGAGATATGAGACTCGATGGAATTTTAACGTGTTCGTGTCCAGCAGCTCGTCGATATTACGTCCACGTGCTTTTGATGATCGATTGGTTCTCCCGCGAGTGTCTCTTGAGAATTCTGCCAATCTTTACGCCGACCGAATTTCACCAATCTCGATGAAAAATCCAAGGGTTTTTTTCTTTCACAAGATTTTTATTCATTGCAACGAAACCGTGAACTTGAGACGAGAAACAGAAACTGGAGAAACAAATTAATTATACGAGGAAAAAAAAATTATTCTCGCTTAATTGTTTTTTCTTTCATATGAAATTCCAATTTCTCAGAATATCTTTATCTCACTTCCGTAAAGCAAGATTTTTTGTTCATAAAAAAAAGACGGTAAATGACGAAATCCCGAAAACAAGATCAACGTTGAAAACAGAAGAAAAAACTAGAAGAGAACAAAAAAAGTATCAGAGATATGCATCAAGCACACGTTGGACATTCTCCCGGGGAAATATATCTGTCTTTGCTGTCCGTGCAGAATGGAAGACTGATGGGCCACCGGGTAGGCGACATTGGTGAAAGAGAGAGGAAGAGAAGTGTTGTAGAAGGAAGAAAAAAAATCGAGAGAGAATAGAGAAAAAAGTAAAAAAAAAGAAATGGATGAATAGGAGAGTGTGGAGTTGTAGGTTATATTCACGGATGAGGCACTGCGATAATGTCAGTGAGGGAGGGTCATTCCTGTAGATGATGAGTATTTTTCAAGCTCAAATAGAGAGCCATTACCTCCAGGGGACATTCAACATTCTGCAACATTCCTGGTAGAAATACAAAATTAAATTCATTCTCTCCCTCTACCTGCCTTTTCCTAAAATAAGCACACATTCTGTTGTCATTAATTCAATGAGTTGTTCAATTAAAACATTTTTTTATTTGTTCACCTTGTTGAATTGTCTGGGCATAGTTGTGATGTGGAATGGCTCTCGAATAATCTGAATCTTCGGAATGATAGTGGTATCAGTGGTCAAAACACCTTGTCCTCAATTCTCCATTCTCTCTCTACACACCGAACCCTCTGTCCTCCTCCATCGAGGAATGACCGATAATACTGCTCAACCACAATACAAACCGAGAAAGCCGGCGCAATGGATATAAGCGTATGTTATCGTGATTAAAATTTTGTCTGATACACGTGAAGCATTCCCGTTTACCTGACCTGTCATTATTCATGGAAGGAAATGGAGTAAACTGATCCTCATAAGGTAGCGGTTATTCAATTATTCCATTAAAAAACTAGAGAAATTGACCTCGGAAATTCTCTATTTTTCGAGGAAACAAGAATTGGAGTTGCTGCGTTACTCTTTTTTTATTTCCCTATCTCAGTAAATTTTTCATGAAAGTTAACTTATTATTACGTTAATTGTAGAAACAATAAATCAGTGTTTAGAATACTAATGACGAAGTTATTCGGAAGGGAGCAATATTTCTGTTGAGAAATATGCAGGATACTTTTACATTCTTTCTGTTCCGAATGAAGTGAGAAAGTTGAAGACATTAACAATGTTACGCTCGCTGTGTATGAAAAAGCATTGAATATCTGCAGTCAAAAAATTATTTTTCTCCACAAATTAATTCTTTCAATCACAAAGAAAAGAATTCTGACTGTAATAAAAAGTCACTTCGATTACTCAATCATTCGAGTTAGAAGATAAGATATCGTTTCCATAAAACTTCTTACGAAAACATCCCAAGAAAATCGGTTTTTTCTAAAAGAGAACCAATTTTCGTCATAAAACGATGAAGCCGTACATCTGAAAAATTATGAAATTATTCTAATCTTCGTTCAAATACCCGACTCAATAGCAAGAGAATGAGAAACACAGGTTACACTTATCTTATCATTTTTAGTAATCTCAAAATTATTTTTTGACGTGTTTCACTTGCGTTTAATTTCATTCCATCACCTGTCAGACCAAAATCCTGCACGCAATTCCCCCTCCCCCCCTCTTTCTCCTCCTTGAAAACCTCTCCGACGGTCCCTATAAGTATTGCATGAGCGTGGAGAATTTCTCCACTTTTTTTTCGCCTACCACAACAAAAGAAACCTAGACAGGCCAGTGTCAAAATACTGAAATGTATTATTACAGTTACTCCTCTTCCCATTTCTACCATTTTACGTTGGTATATTTATTTTGTGACAGTAATTTTTTTTCTTCCCCTCTCGACGTATAGAATGTGTTACAATTTTATTCGCTTGTATTATATGTATATGACATTGATATGAATGTATTGTGTATGTTTTTCAGGATGCAGGGACTGGCGTTTAGGAGAGGGAGGACCCTGATGCTCCTGCTACTGGCTATTCTACCCCTCGCTAACGGTGAGTCACTTTCATACAATACTTACCACTATCCCTCTTCTTATATCTCACTGACATTGGTTTACGGAGAATAAAACCATGAAATTTCGTTTCTTCCTTCCTTTTATTTGAATTTGTACATTTTGTCTGGAACAAATTATAGGGATTAACGAGGACTTGTTTATCTCTCAAATGAAATGATATTTTTTTATATGAAAAACTGATTTTCATATTTTCTTGAAATAGACATGAAAGAATAGTTTGTATCATAGATGTTTAGGCAGTCCAAATTTTTTTTAACGATTCGTAGTGATTTTGCGACTGTTAATAATTTTTCGACGAATTTTCCATGATTTCCAATTATTTCAAGTAATTTTTGGGGCTCCGAAGTATTTTTTAGTTGTTGCTAGGAATTTTTCGAGTTTCCGACCATTTTTTGGGCATCTTCGGTCATTAGCCGTGATCTTTCAATGATTTTTATTGTTTCAACTATTTCAACGATATTCAGCATTTTACATTTTTTCGATGATTTTCAGCAAAAACAGGAAAAAGAACATTCAAGTATATTTTTCAATATTTTCTCTGTATTACTACTGGTGAAACTCGAAAGTTAAGGGCTTTGTCAATAATCCTACACATAGAATATGTGTCTCAGCGTAGAAGGGATGGAAATGGAATGGGACTCCATTATTTTCAACACAATACTATGGGATTCGAAGTTCTCTGCAAGCGAAACAAGGTTGAAATTTCAGGCTTCCCCCAAAGATCTTGAGTATGCGTCATCAACCACGTGAACTTATTCTGCACCATTCAATTCCATCAGGAACGTGAAATTAGTTTACTCCTGAAATTTCGAAATTTTTCATCCATTTGAAATCGAATTATTATTTCAACATGATTCTCTCCTTTTATTTTAAAAAATTTTCTTCACTTTGAAATTTTGTTAAAGTTCCTTTTCTGTCTTTTCTTCCTCGTGCAAACGACGTTCCGATTCAAGACGCTGCCTCTTTGGAAATCCTTTTGCCCGAGGACGTGACGGAGTTTTCTCTTATTCTTTATTTTTTTTGGTTTTTCCTTCCATTTTTTCTTTATTTTCATTTTTACCTTTTATTCGTTTTCCTTTGCGATGAGAAAAAGAAAGAGTAGAATGTTTGGATGAGAGAAAAAGAAGAAGCGCCACCAGAGTTTTTAGTCCTGCCACGAGAAGACCCGCGTGTACCGAGTAAACCCTCTTATCTCATCCCTTATGAGTTTTTTTCTTCCATCTTCTTCTTTTCGCTTCTTTAAAAGAGAAACCGCATATTCGCAGCACTCTTCGTTCGCCTCTGTCCAAAGATTTCATTCATTCTCTTCACTATATCCCGGAGCACCATTCACACGCCCATTCATTTACGACACTGCACTCTCAATGTGTTAAGGTACACACCACTTACCTGTGGGAAATTATTAGGTTCACTTCATCCATGAGGAAGTGAAGGAAAAAAAATACAGAGAAATTACTATTTCCTTTGGTTCCATCTGGCCTCTTTTATTAAAGTTAATGCCATCAGCTCTCGGATAATTTTTAGCTAGAAAATAATCCAGTGAAACACATGTCACTGTACAAATTCTTTTTAAATCTATTTTCCTTCTCTTCTAATTCTCCGTAACAGTTATTCTACTGCATCGTGGATTTCATTGATTTAACAACATATGCTCCATATTTATTTGCTGTTTTTCATAAAAATAATTCAACCTCAAATTTTATTTAAGCGTCAAGTATTTGGGTCAGAACTCTGGTAGAAAAATAAGAAAAATAGGAACGATGTATTCGAAAATGGAATCCATTTGTCTGCGAGTGGAAGAGCCACAGACAGAATGAAAAACTATTACGTTGATAAAAACATTGAAGTACATTAAAGTTGGTAACGGGGCCATCGATCACATCTTGAATAACATTTTCATGTCAATTTGAAATAGCAGGAGAGACCTCGAAATTGTGAGTGAACCAGGTAATTGTGGTGGACGGGAATAAGGAGATACAAGAAGAGAAGGAAGAATTTACCCCAAAGCAGTAACCCATTATCAAAGATTTACGTTATTGAGTTTTCCGGTTTTTGTTCTCGTTTGAAGTTATCTGTGTTCTCCTTTCTGTAAAAGATAAGTAGATCGACAAAAGGAGGGTGAGGAGGAAGGGTAGAGAGGTTAGCCAAGGTAGGATATTCGTTTTTCGTGTGTTATGGTTGAGATATAGAGGAAAAGGGATGAGTATAGTGGTACGTTATACACTGGAGTGGATACAGAGAACGAGGGTTGAAGGATCGATTTAGGGGAATATAACCTTTATTTTTTTTTCTCTTTTTGATCGGTACGAAAAACTAAATGGCACCTTGAATTTCTCACACATGCGGTGCTTCTGGCACTTTTTTCTCTTTTATTTTTTTGAAGGGATCCGCCCTTATTTGCCTGGAGTGCCGAGGGCTGATCCCTTCGAATAAAGAAAGAGGAGAAAAATAAAGAGTGTGCGGTATAGATAGGCACATAATCATACTCCCCTCCCCCTCTCTCCAGTAAACGATTTGCGTCCGACGTTGAGCATAACGTCAACGATTTGTTTCGCGTCGTCCGAAACAAATTCACTCGGTCGATAAAACACGAGCGTAAATTTCTCTTGAGTCTGATAAGAGGAGGAAGGAGGGGATATGAGAGTCATCATTGGAAGAGTGGTGAATTCAATTTCAATACTGTTTAAAAAAAAAGTAAAGCTGTAAAAAGGGTTCAAGAGTGCAAAGGGGGGAAAGAAGTATTTCTATTCTTAGAATTCAGTAGTGAAGAGGTAAAACAGGATAAGTGGATTTTTTCTCTCAATGGTTTTTCTCAAATATCTCAGAAACTAATGGAGATACGTCCTTTTTGCCTTAATGCTTTTTTGTAGCTCTTGAAATTCTCTACAA
>JABSMS010000044.1:0-18296 GCA_018902275.1 Aleiodes sp. PSUC_FEM 10030003
TTATGAAAGAGTGCAGCGTAATGTTCACCCTGTTATGAGATTTAATTTTAAGAGATGATGAAGTTAATGAATTCTCTAAATTTTACCAATTTATTCTATCATACAACTAATCTTGTAATGATAATTTTCACGATAATACGGGATAAAAATTATTGAATTATTTCATCGTAGCATGATTTTGTAGCGCAGTCTCCAACGAGATTGAGAATTTGTAATTGAGAGAATTCCTCAACTTCATCATCATTCAAAATGAATATGAAGAATATAATTATTGATATTTCTTTTTGTTGAATCTCTTTAGCGACGAAGTCCGTGAAAAGATGAAGAGTCGTTACCTCAGTAATCCAGATTATAATTTCGAGAAGGTGAATCGTGCGAGTATGGCTTGTGGACCTATGGTGAAATGGGCAACAGCTCAGGTAACTTTTTACTTATTATTTTTACTTATAATTAGATTGTTTCAATTACTTTTTGTCGCAAGAAAAATCGTTTACTAAATCCTAGTATTTTTTTTCCTCAATGTAAAAAATGAGTAATTGGAAAAACACATGCAAAGCATTTTCTAAATATCTCAGGAATTCATTCGACTTTACGGGTTTCTGTCTGTAAAGTCCAGGCAATAAGTGAATGCGAATTTTGGAAATTGCTGTAAGTTAAATGATCCAATGAATGAACGATTAATTATGACTATTTCGTAGTTCATAAATTGAATTTGATTTGTTCATTCACTGGCCCACTTATCCTACCTTTTCTAGAATTCGTGAGAAATTGAGGGAAACATTGAGTAATTACAAAGGTTCAATTAGAATATGAAAATTCAAATTTCATTAGTCGCTTCAAATTTTCATCGTTTTGCACTCATCTCTGCATATAAAAAAAATTATGTCATAGATTTTCAATTTTTTCAAACGTTTTATTCCAACAAGCCCACAATATTGCGTGTTAAATCAACGAATTTCATAAATTTGTAACCAATTTTTAAGAAATACCCCAAAAGTTGGTTTTATCTGTCTATATCAGATCAAAAAAATATGAATTTTCTTCAAAAATCAAAGAAAAAATTCTTAAAACGACTGCATATCTTCAACGGCCTGTCATCACTCGTTATTATTACTGTCTTTATATTTAAATAATATGTTCTTCAATTAGATTGAGTATGCTGACATGCTGAAACGAGTTGAGCCACTCCGCGAGGAGCTGTACTCCCTAGAACGTCAAGCAGAGACGAACAAAGAGAAAGGCGAAGAAATAAAGAATCTCATTGCCCAACTGGAATTAAGCATCGCTTCATACAAAGAGGAATACGCCCAATTAATATCCCAAGCTCAAGCAATTAAAACAGACTTGGAAAATGTCCAGGGTAAAGTTGATCGTTCAATTGCCCTGATAAAATCATTAGTAATCGAACGAGAAAGATGGGAGGCTACAAGTGAAACATTCAGAAGCCAAATGTCCACAATTATTGGTGATGTATTACTATCATCGGCATTCTTGGCTTATGCTGGATACTTCGATCAGCACTATCGTCAAAACCTCTTCACAACATGGTGTCAGCATCTTCAGCATGCTAATCTGCAATTCCGTCCAGACATAGCGAGAACCGAGTACTTGTCGAATCCCGATGAACGCTTACGTTGGCAGGCGAATGCATTACCAACTGATGATCTATGTACTGAGAATGCGATTATGTTGAAGCGTTTCAATAGATATCCACTGATCATTGACCCATCCGGACAAGCTACTGAATTTATTATGAACGAATTCAAGGACAGAAAAATAACTAAGACAAGTTTCTTGGATGATTCATTCCGTAAGAATCTCGAGAGTGCATTGAGATTTGGTAATCCATTATTAGTCCAGGACGTTGAAAATTATGATCCGATATTGAATCCAGTATTGAACAGAGAATTGAGGAGAACTGGTGGACGCGTCTTGATAACACTTGGCGATCAGGACATTGATCTCTCCCCATCATTCGTTATTTTCTTATCTACGAGAGATCCAACAGTCGAATTCCCACCAGATATTTGTTCGCGTGTCACATTCGTTAATTTCACCGTTACAAGAAGTTCACTGCAGAGTCAGTGCTTGAATCAAGTACTGAAAGCAGAACGTCCGGACATTGACGAGAAGAGATCAGACTTGTTGAAATTGCAGGGTGAATTCCATTTACGGTTGAGGCAGCTGGAGAAATCACTTCTTCAAGCGCTGAATGATGCCAAGGGTAAAATATTGGATGATGATTCGGTTATTACAACGTTGGAAACACTCAAGCAGGAGGCGGCGGATATCAGCAAGAAAGTTGAAGAAACTGACAAAGTCATCGGGGAAATTGAAACGGTATCGCAACAGTACATGCCACTGTCGCAGGCATGCTCCAACATGTATTTCACAATGGATTCACTCAATCAAATTCATTTCTTGTATCAGTATTCATTAAAGATGTTTTTGGATATATTCACATCAGTTCTATCCCAAAATCCAAACTTATCGAAGCTCACTGATTACAGTCAGAGGCTTTCAGTAATTACGAGCGATCTTTTCTCAGTTTGTTATGAGAGAGTAGCACGTGGTATGCTCCATGCAGACAGATTGACATTCGCTCTGCTACTTTGTCGTATACATTTGAAAGGAATCGTCACTGAATCATCATTCGATGCAGAATTCACATTCTTCCTGCGTGGCAAAGAAGGCGTTTTGAACGTTCGTGGACCAATGATACCATGCCTCAGCTCTGAACAGCAGGAGGCAATGCTGCGTTTGAGTTTGAGAGTACCGGCATTCAAGAAATTGTCGCAAATCATACAGGACAGTCCAGATTTTTCTGGATGGCTGCAATCATCAACACCAGAAACTCAAGTGCCGAAACTCTGGGAGGAAGAAAAACCATTATCGCCAATTGGTATTTCCGTCTATCAGTTACTTGTTATACAGGCATTTAGACCGGATAGAGTTATAGCTGCTGCGGCATTATTCATAACTGCTGCACTTGGTGAAAAATTCATGGCAGCTGCCGAAGTGGAGCTTGATTTTGCATCGGTCGTTGAGAATCAATTGAAAGCAGCAGTACCAGCATTATTGTGCTCGGTGCCTGGATTTGACGCATCGGGTAGAGTTGATGATCTCGCAGCTGAATTGAGCAAACAAATTGTTAGCATCGCAATTGGTTCGGCCGAGGGCTTCAATCAGGCTGATCGTGCTATAAACATGGCTGTTAAAACTGGCAGATGGGTGATGCTTAAGAATGTACATTTGGCACCGCAATGGCTAGTACAACTCGAGAAAAAGCTACACAGTCTCTCACCACATGCTGGATTCAGACTATTCTTGACAATGGAAATTAATCCAAAGGTACCGGTCAATTTATTGAGAGCTGGGAGAATATTCGTCTTCGAGCCACCGCCTGGTATCAGAGCAAACTTACTAAGAACATTCAGTACAGTTCCAGCATCAAGGATGATGAAAGCACCGAGTGAACGTGCGCGACTCTATTTCTTACTCGCTTGGTTCCATGCTATTGTTCAAGAACGTTTACGTTATTCGCCACTTGGTTGGGCTAAACATTATGAGTTTAATGAGAGTGACTTACGCGTGGCTTGTGATACACTTGATACTTGGATTGAAGCAACTGCAATGGGCAGAACGAATCTACCACCAGAGAAGGTACCATGGGATGCTCTTGTTACATTATTATCACAGTGCATCTATGGGGGTAAGATTGACAATGATTTCGATCAACGTCTACTCGCATCATTCTTGAGGAAATTGTTCACACCAAGATCGTTTGAGGCTGATTTTGCACTAGTAGCTAATGTCGACGGTGGCTCTCAGGGCAATCAGAGACACATAACAATGCCGGATGGAACTCGGAGAGATCACTTCTTGAAGTGGATCGAGGCGTTGTCTGATAGACAGACACCATCGTGGTTGGGCCTTCCGAATAATGCTGAGAAAGTCCTTTTAACAACGCGTGGAACTGATTTAGTATCAAAATTATTGAAGATGCAACAATTGGAGGACGAGGATGAATTGGCTTATTCAAATGATGAATCACTCGATGCACCGAGAGAGGCTGAGGGCGATGGTAGACCGTCGTGGATGAGAGTTCTGCATAATTCTGCATCAACGTGGCTACAATTATTACCAAAGAATCTTCAAACATTGAAGAGAACAGTTGAAAATATTAAAGATCCATTGTACAGATATTTTGAGCGTGAAGTTAATAGTGGAGCTAAATTATTGCAGGATGTTATTCATGATCTTGAGGATGTTGTATTGATTTGTCAAGGTGAGAAGAAACAAACTAATTATCACAGGACAATGCTGTCTGAATTGGTTAAAGGTATTTTACCAGTTGGATGGAGGAGATATACTGTACCACGGGGATGTACTGTCATACAATGGATAACTGATTTTAGTCACAGAGTATCGCAATTGCAGGAAGTATCACGTTTGGTGTCACAGGGTGGTGCTAAAGAGATTAAAAGTTTCCCAGTATGGCTTGGTGGTTTATTGAATCCAGAGGCATACATAACGGCAACGAGACAATGCATTGCGCAGGCTAACAGCTGGTCACTTGAAGAATTACAATTAGTTGTTACGATTGGTGATGGTGATAATATTGCAACTGATGATTGTTCGTTTGCCGTTACTGGATTGAAGCTTCAGGGTGCGCTCTGCAAGGATAATCAACTCTATTTAACATCAACGATTATGACGGATTTACCAATTACAATGTTGAGATGGGTGAGATCATCTGGTGATGATATCAAGAAGGGAAAATTATCATTACCAGTTTATTTGAATAGTACGAGAACTGAATTACTATTTACTATTGATTTAAATACAGCACCAAATCAAGAACCTCACAGCTTTTATGAGAGAGGAGTTGCAGTTCTAACTTCAACAGCTTTGAATTAATTAATCGTTTCATATACTAAAAGTTATATACTGGCTTATTACAATTTAATCTTATAATTGGAATTTATAATATATGTTACGGTCCATTAATTAATTGTCTTTCACCAGGAGGTTTATAACAAATTATTGCATCAATTATGTGGATTTATTAATGTAATAAAACATTTCATCTACAGAAGAAGACATTAATGTATAGACATAAAGCTTCATGCAGAATTATATTGGAATGAAGATTCTTCCGTATTTGAATAAATTTGGAGAGAGAATTAATATTCATTGACTATTATTATTTGTGAAACATTGTGTGCGGAATTGGCATTGCTAGAGACCTTTTTCTTTCAACATTCGAATACTTTTTGAAAATTAATATACAGGTAATATATTCAACGGAGTTTCAGGGACATTTCCGTTAATTAATTGAAGAAATAATTTATAACATTTTCACAGTAGATAGTGACGAAGAAATTATTTTCCTAGTAAATCGAAATGAAAAGATTTATTGAAAATCAGAATGTGGATAAAGCTGCATCCTACTGTTACGTTTTCTGATTCAGAAATTCCTTTTTTAACCACTGTCGATACTTCTCCGTAAGAAGCAGCAACCGATAAGGCTGCGCTCTTAAGCTCCTTAAGTTCCTGGATATATATTCTGTTACTGGCTGACGATTAGGAACCACTGTAATCACTCCTCGATCGTGCAGATTCGGCTGTTCTGTAAGATTTCTGTGGAATCCCTCTATCAAAATATCTAGATTTTTTAATCCATACATCTGTTCATTTTTTTATGCATTAATTAGTCTGAAGAAGTTCGGAGAGCAAACGCAAAACGACGGGAAAAATGTGATTTCTTCAACAGGGATGAAACAAATTGTTTTGAATCACCTCAAATTTTTCATCTAATCCGTCTTAAAGTGATTAATGACCAAAATTGCGTCTCATACATGGGCTCTTCTGCATAAAACCTGTATGAACACGAGACCTTTTTTACCACCTGAGTTGGTAACAAAGGTCCGTGTTAAGGGATAACGGAAGACCCTGTATCTGCCAAATTTTCAAACCCAGTGTTTGATGATATTTATAGAAATATTTATGATACAAGAGTACCAACGACTGAGGAAAATGATTAGAAAATCGATACCACTTATTTCATCGAAAAATTCATAAATATTGTTAAACAATGGGTTCGAAAATCCCTAACTCGCTAAGCCTTCCGTTACCCTTTAAGGGGTAGCCCTGTATGTATTGAATTTTCAAGCTAATTATTTGATAACATTGATGAGCATTTTCATAATACAAGACTACCAACAACTGAAGAATATGACGGAAAAATCGATGCTACTTTTATTTCGAAAAAAAATTAATGAAAAAACTTACTTAGTCTTTCGTTACCCCTTAAGACAGGTTTGATGCAGAAAATCCCATGTATGAAACGCAATTTTGACCGTTAATTACTTTGAAACCCATTAGATGAAAAAATTTGAAAAAAATTGAAGCGATTCAAAAAAATTGGTTTAAGCCCTATAAAAATCAGATTTTTCCCGTAGTTTTGCATTCACTCCCAAAACTCTTTAAATTTGATCACCTCGATGATTTATCTTCATTGATCTTCCTCATTCCTTCCTGAGCATCGGATAATTAACTGTTTCATGTCACTCCGCTCCATACAAAAAAGAGTGAAAAAAAACGAAAAGAAGATTTCTAGTTAGCATTACTGGCTACCAGTTTTATCCCAGTATACGAATACATTGTAGCCACCGTTTCTATTTTCCCCATGTTTTGAATGGGCTTGGAGTTGTAAAGAGGCCCCCTCAGGCTAAAAACACTCCAGCGCTAATTCCAACAGTCTCCATCTATAATTTAACTCACGCCAGTTAACCAAGATCATGGAGTCCTGAATCGATAAATTATAATTCCCACTCGTGTCTGGCAATTCAAGCCGATTGATTTCAAACCGAATATTGCTCAACTCTCTCTCTCTCTTTCTTTCTATAAGTCTTCAAAAGTGGACTCCGTCGCTTCGCATGCCATTCAATTCAACTTCCAATCAGCCAACGTCATTTATATTAATTCAATTAATTATCTCCACTTTTTTTCCTATTTTATGCATTACTCATATAATTCGAAATTCGCCTGCGGAATATTTTTTATTCCTTGGCAATTCTTCTTTTTTTTCAGCATCCATTATTATACTCTCCTTATTCACTCTGGTCTACGCCGTTTCTATCTCTGTCTCTCTTCAATCCAATTAAAAACGCCGGACGATCGCACGAAACGGGAGAGCGCATCGACCACGAGAGTAGTTGCGTCGCACCAACGAATTTTAATTGATGTTTCTGGTTGGGATCCAACGGGGATGATGTATTTTTTGCCAGTGATAGTACCGTAGACCATTTCCAAAACAACAGTATAAAAAAATTCCGTCCTGTTTCCCTGGTGACAAGTTGGTTTATTTGGGAATTATCGATTTTTATATCTGTTATGTGGATCCGGGAAAATGGGATTTATAGAAGTGTTACTGAGAGATTATGTATTTATCTTGTACGCTAGTAAAATGATTTTTACTTTTCTCTGTGACACAGTTCTCTGAATTTGGCATTGATCAAGAATATTTGCGAAATTGGAAATTATGGATGGATAATTTTTGTCTATCATTCCATTAATTATTTTCACATCCTCAGGATTCAAAGTCTTCTCATAAAAGGAAGCGGGAATATTTCCCGATATTTTCTGTTGACTGCAGACATAATTGTTCTGCAGGGATTTTCATTTCTAAGAATTAGTTTAGGTATTTACAAGGGCTGTACAGTCGTAAGGGCCTGAAAAAATTTCCTGTTCATTTTCGGAGCCCATGACACGAAAAATACCTATTCCGAGTGAAGGGAAAGTGAAGAGTAGTGCAGAAACAGAGTTTTTCGCCGCTCATGTTGGAAAAGTGAGCTTTCTTGGATGCTTCGCGTTCTTGCGATGCATTTTCCAGCTCTCGTCGGGGAAAATATCATTCTTCATCTGAACAGGAAAATTGTTTGGGCCCTTGCGATTGCAGAACACACGCCACCCGCAAGACCTGAACCAATCTTCTAGTCCTTGTAATAAAATTTAGTAATTTGCCTGGGAAAAAATATAATTTTTGTAACAGTGAATAAAGTAGAACATCTTGATAATGGAAAATACCCTCAATCACGGATTGAATCCTCATGCGGGATTTTAATAAATGGACAATTTTCCGACAAGACCGATGATGCTATTTTTCATTAAACACATACCATTGAGACGGCCATAAAGTTTGATATAATTAATATTCACGGAAAGAAATTCCCGAAGTTCTTCTAACAATAATGATATTGTTCAAGTCTTTCATGTAATTGTCACAATGAATTTTAGTATGCAGTACGAAATACATGATGAATATTACAAAGTTCTTGTGTAAAAATTCTGGTAGGTGACCCGAGTAAAAAAAATTGATGCGAATTGCTAGGTGCTCTTCAGGCGTACGAAACTGACGTCACACGGCTTCACTAGTATCTTGTTAGTAAATCAATGAAAATTGTAAAGCCATTGAAGGTGCACTTTTACACTTTGAAGATTTTAATCGAAAAATAAATGGATTTAAATGATTATTAACATTCAGAACTTCCTGAGATCTCGAAAGAATCTAATAACTGGTATTTTCTTGATAAAAAAATTGATGCGATATTCCCGTTGAAAAAAAAGATTAATCCATAGCCCATCTATTTTTACGCAATCGGTGAAAATCACCGTTGTAACTACTGGTCGGGTGTGGTTGATTGACAGGGTGAAAATTGCCGAAGTTTCCGCGAGAAAGAGCAAACAGAGGAGGATAGAAAGAGACAGAGAGAGAAAGTAACGATATGAATCGATATTAGAGCCCTAAACTGAATCGATAAACTCATGACCTGAATTTTTTAACCCGATTAAAGAGACTAACAGACTTAAAAATGGATATGTATGATATTCGAGAAATAATTCACATAATACAACCAAAGGTAAACGATTTAATATAATTTTCTTTTTTTCCTTTTACTTACATCAATTCCGTGGCTCCTTATCGTGCTTTTTATCCTCATCAGTGTTGGCGGCAAGAGGAAATAAGAATAAAAAAAAATGAAGAAGATACCCCGTTAAAGGGCAAAAGGCGGGGACTCAGTCAAACAAGGATAAATGTATTAAATGAGATGAAATAAAGAAAGAGAACTTCAACGGAGGCCATGATGCTTAATCCTCCAGGCCATCTATCATCGCACCGTAGTATACTAGTTAGCCGATTCTATCTACCCGCCTTTTTTACACGCCGCAGAAAGATCGTCTTCTTTTGTTACCTTGTTCAATAACACATGATGAATGTACAATCATCCGCGCCCTCTACAATGCTGGAGATAGAGTATTTTTTGGCTTTACCTCTTTCTCCACGGTCTACCATTTTTTTAACTTCTTTCTCCTACGAAAAAATCACGCTTACTTCTACTTACCTCATTATCGGATCGTAGATTGAAACGGTTAATGTGTTCGAGTTTAACAGCGATATTTCTTCATCAATTTTTGGCCAATCTCTTTCCTGGATCATTGATCAACAAGAATCACGAAAGCCTCGGCAACTCCCAAATTCATCGTTGACTCTGATTAATCACGAAATGTTCTTTATCCAACTGATGAAATCGTATTAGCTAGATGGTATTAAATTACCGTGGAATTATCTACTGCTATTAAATTTCCCCAAGCCAAGAATGAACAAAAAAAAACAAATTTTATTCTCTCCTTATCTCCAGCCATTCACATTTACTACTTTCTCTCTCAATGTTATTTGCATCTATTTTTTTCAGCCTCGTAATCTTTTGCCTGCTGTTCGCTACAGTTATTTGGCTGGTTTTTTTAGTTCATGCTAGACTGGACAGACGAAGCCGCTTATCACAGTTCTCTCTGTAGAGAAAACGAACTCTTGCGCGTTGCCCAACTTGCAACCACTGACGAACGTGTAATATGATGGTTTTTTCCCAACCCTCTTCTACTGCCTTTTTTGCAAGTCTCTTTCACGCGACTGTGTGGGTTTTTGGGTCGAGAGCTATCTAGATAGCCGCACAGTCTATTCCCCTTTTGCACGTTCAAATTTAGTAATATCAGGGCTAACCCATGAAATTGTACAGCCTCCAGGGTGGCTTTTGCCATTTTTTTTTAACTATTAAATAATACAAAAATTTTATCCACAATAGTAGCAGAAGGAAGAAGCAAAGATTTGATAATAATTTGAGAGATAAATGGAGAAAAATATGGAAGAATGAAATTGAGAAAAGTGGTTGAAACGTGTCGACATTTGGAGTAATTTAATTCGGTCTACCCTACTATTTCGTTGGTATACGAATCCCTGGAAATTGCTTGACAAATTCTGCGGTGGCTGTGAGGGATACGAAGAAACACGACGTATATATATATATCTCCGTGAAAGATTGGTCGATGTCTTATAGAGATGTTTCAAGGGGGTGTGTTAAGAAGTCCCGAGTAAGGTTGAGTCGTTTTTCCAGTGGGAATCGATGGATCAACAGAAAAAAAGGAGAGAAAGAAGAGCAAGAATCCAACGAAAAAAAGAACGAGCAAAGTAGAATGCCGAACTGACCCCTTCGGTAGCTGTGGGCTTTCTGCGTCGATGAAAATCGAGTGCTTGAGAAACGATGGCGGAGAAAAGAGTCTCCATTTGCTTCGACAAAGGGGCTGCTCCTTTTTTTTATCCTCCACTCAACCCTCAAAATCGTAAGGAGTCTATTTTACTCGGAGGCCCCCCGGGGTCAGCGCCAATCGACTAAAAGAAAAGCCACGACTTTTACAAATTGAAGCCGCTATTTTTTTTTATCAAAAACCACTTCTTTTCTCTTCTATTATTTTAACCGAGTAACTTTTTTTGTTCCTTGACACAAAGAATGAATGAAAAAACATTGGTGACAAGTTGATGGTTTTTTCCTTCCTCTGACTGATTTAAATGAAAATTTCTCATGTTGCCATGGTAACGTTTGGGGCAAAAACGGAGGAGAGGAGGAAAGAGCACGTCTAAATCCACGGAGCACCCATCCGGCAGAAAGCGGTGACTCGCTAAGCCGAGGAGATTTGCACGGACAACGTTGGTTGGTCGGTTCATTGTTTCACCGCCAGCCCATATCACACTGCATCGTTCCAAGTCCCTCCATTCCCCTCTGCTCATCTCAAATGCAGCTTTCTTCCACCATGTTATTTTTTTTATTACTCCAAGGCTTTTTTTCTCGTTCATTTCTCTATTTTTTTGCTGATTCTGATGGGGAAAAAAGTCTCAACGATTGGTAAACGAGGGAGAAAAAAACGTTGATATAATTTTGTGATTGGATTAACAGCAATAACGTAGTAAATTATGAAAAACCTGTCGGCCATCTTTGAGCGCGTAATAATTTAATTTCGTTTGAATGCTATTTGGATAGATCGTAAATACAACGATTACCGCACACGCGCTTATTAAATCCGATATTTTCATTTCCAGTATCTTTTATCTCAGGCACTTTGAGTATCTTCAATGTTTTCTTTATTTTATCTTTTTATTGGTCCTCTTTCTCTCTCGCTCTGTCTTATTCTGTATAGTGGCTCGCGCGTTTGCCGCAGTGTTTCGCACGCACTCAAGTATATAGGAGTGCCTTCCTTTACGATCTTTCAATGCTAATTTCACGGGGCTCTTGGGGGCTCAGTTGTGCCATCCACAACCACACCACTGTGGACTAAAGAAGGATGGCTGGAAACTTGGTGAAGATATTCTGCTAAAGAAGTTTAGGAGAAGGGGGAGAAAGAAGAAGAGAGAAATAGTGAGAGAGGAGAGAGAAGGATCAAACCCACTCTGAAAAGGCGGCACTACTGATGATGACGAGATGATCACTTAATTTGGCCAACAGCTGCTGCTACGTTCGGCGTTTTTCACTTCCTCCGTAAATGGAATGTATGACAATTGCTATCGGTGGTAAAATTGTGGAGAAAATTTTTAATCACCTGAAAGTTAACAGTTTCAGTGCCGATTATTTTTAATGACCGTGGTTGTTCAATGAATATAGAAACGATGGAAACCAAGAAGAAGAAACTTTGACAGTTAACTTGGCTAATGTCATAATTCATGCTCAAAAATTATTTTCTTGCTCTCTGTACAATGTTTCAGTTATTTTGCTGAAAAATTGAGTCCACAGGGTTCAAGAGAATATTGAATGTAATGTCAAGGGAATATTGAATGTGATTTTGGGATTTGTAGAATCACGATTTCTGTAGAGAATCGTTGACAATCTATTTTCTAAATTTCAATAAACAACTTGAGTAGGAATGAGCTGGGATTAGCCGAATTGAGAATCTCCAACGGATGAGGATTTGGTAGGCAGTGGCAGGTATCCACTGATGATCGGTATAAATTCGGCATTCAATGAGGTCTGTTATGTTAAATACCTCCTACGAAGGGTATTATGGAGCTGATCATATTCGGATCAGACATAAGTAGTCTAATCTGATCCTGAGTAAAAATGGGATTAGTGACCGTATCTGGACCTGATCAGTCATTAGATTCAGAAAGGAATCCTCCCCGAAATTCTGAAAAAATTCAGGAAGATACTCAAAAATGTCTACATTGTTGATGAATTTTTACGAATTTTTGCGTAAAAGTCTTCAGCCTGAAAAAAATTCTAGATTCTTTTGTCTGACGAATTTTTCAGGAACATTCGAACAATCCTGTCTCAATATGTTTCGTGAGGGTTCCATCTGACCAAATGTTCATGAAGCAAAAGCAACGATCACACTGATCTCTTCTTCAGAAACTCTCAACATCTCGGTATTATGAAAAATCGTCTTCGACATTTTATTATTCATTTTTTGATTTTTTTCCACCTCACATTTATCCTTCCCAGGGAGAGCTGGGTGTACAAAAAAAGTGTAGAAATCCCGGGATTTTGCTCACCTGGGAGTCCAATCGTTGGTTATAACCTCTTTAATCCTGGCAACGATTATTTATGGGTGTGAAAACGAAGAGAAGAAGCGTCTTCGTCTCGTTTTCGTTCTTATTATTATTTTTCTCTTTTCCCTCTCATCTCTTTTATTTTCGATTCTTCTCCTTCTTTCTGCCGAATGTGAGCAGACGAGGATATATAGGTCTACCACACCATGGGTCGCATACCTATGCACCCTTGGATCCGTTATTAAATTATTATACGAGCAAGAGATTTACCGGCCTCCTTGGCCACTGTCCGCCAAGGATTAACGCGCTTCATCCCACCTACTTTATCTCTTCGATTTTTTTCCTCCCCCTCTCTAATTTCTGATTTTCTTGTTTCGTCTCCAACTTCTGATTTTAATGAGATCAATTGGCCAAATCAAGATGAATAGTTTTACAACAGAATTTATCATTTCATATAATCATTATTCATTCGTAGAATCTCTGGAAATCCCTTGAAATCTCCGACACTCGGTATTCCACGTGAAGGCGAAGATAGAATTAAAGAAAGTTGTAATCTTCAGTTTGTGAAAGAAGTGGGAGAGACTGAACGGTAGCCGGCACATAAGGATTCTAATCCTCTGGGTAACTTCTTCACTCTGTCCCTCTTCCAACTGAGGTAAAAAAAATGTCCATAAACTTAATAAATTTATTACCCAGTAAGTAAAAATTTATATTTAATCCGTGAAGATGAAAATAATATACATTTATTTACATCACATATGTGGCATTGAAACATGGAAAATCTGTCGTTCCTCTTCGGGCTCTCTTGGTTATAATTCAAAAATTCAAATTACGTATTCTATTAGATGTGGAGCCTGTGGCGAGTAACCAAAAGGAAAAAAAAGAGATAAATAGAAGAAGGTGGAGAAGCCTCGGGTCACGATGGCAAACTTATGTATACGTGAATACAAAAACCACGTGAGAGAAAAGGAGACGGAGAATGGGGAGAGAAGTCCAAAAAGGGATATAAAGGAAGCTGAGGGCCAGTGTGAGCGGCACGGGGAAAGAAATGAGAAAGAGTGTAATAAATTGGCGGTGAGATTATTCTCGACGTGCATTAAGACGTCAAGCGGCGACGGACGCCTTGGAAAGTACTGCTCCCCGACACCTCAGTGTGTGTGTTGTTGTTGGAGGCAACCAATGCTCCTTTTTTATTCTCTATTACTCTCACACGAACACCTGATTATTACTACGTGCTCTCTCACTCGAGTTGAGATTTTTTTTATTTTTTTTCATTTTTCTCCTAATCTTCTTTTTCCTTTCATTTTAATTTTTGTGTTCCCGTATTTTGTAACCCTTGCCCACAAGTATGCTCGTCTTAATTGTGTTGTGGGCAAGTATGTGTGGGTATGTATGTGTGAAAATTACCTTCAGCCCTAATCAGCTGGAGGTGTGAACAAGCCCATCTGAATTCGTTAACACTCATCAACTTTATCGTTCCTCATTTCTCAATGATTTTTCATTCATTCTTCATGAAGAAAAATGAGGTGAAAAAATAAATTTGAAATAATTGTGATGATTGATTGTTTTTTTTTAAATTTCATATTTATTTTTCAATTGTTCTTCTTTTGTCTATCGACAATTCCCTTTCTGGCGGGAGACTTGAACGCGATTCTTAGGTGTTAACGAGAAAGCCAGGTGTTACTCTGTAATATATTACTTAACACTTTGGAGAATTAAAAAAAAAGGGATCACCGGGATGGAGGCGGTGGAGAAAAATTAGCACCCACGGTGAGAGCCAACGGGGGGTCATACCACTAATCCATCCGTAGTCCATTGCATCATCAACTCTGGCCCTTATTATATATTTAATCCTCCACCTGGATTTCTCACCCGTTTCATTATTATTTTTCATCATCGAGATTACGATAAGAGATCTTAATGTACGATATCGATGGAATCACGTCATTATCACTCTATTAAAACCTCTCTCGCCTTCTCTCTTTCTTATTTTTTTCCCAGATTTCTCATCGCGCTGAATTCTATACCGGAAGAAAAAAAACGAGCGTCAGAATTAATTGAAAAAATTCTCTCTTTTAATTCAAAAACAAAATTTATGTCTTTTTGATTCGTTCCTTTTTTTACACTAAAAATTCCAACGAAAAATATTTCAAAATTTAATAAATTATCGTTATATCTTGGCTCATTAAAATATTCATGAATTGAAAAAAATATATAAAAATAGTAATAGTTTGTGTTGTTGATAACCATAACGACCCAAAACAGCTAATCAAATTTTTTTCACACTTTTCACAACACGTATAAAAAAAATTGAAAAAAAAAGAAACAAAACATATCTCAAGCACCTACACGCTCGCACTATCCAATTTCGTTGTGCGTGACGAGGCTCAACCTGTCCAGGTGTGTTTCGCGGTCGAGATTCGAGAAAAAAAGCTTCACATATATCCCAACCTCTGAAAGCCACATGATGATGAAGACGTTGTAAATGCCCCAAGTCGCGGGTGTTAAACAACAACAGAGTTTACATCTACATAAAGTGCCTTAACGTGTGTACATCTCAGTTGGGTTTGTGTACCCGTGGTTTCTCACACCTTGGGATGAGTATGAATAAATGAAAAAAGAATGAAGAGAAAAATAAAAGTAACAAGAAGAGAAAGAAATGGAGAGAAGAAAGGAAAAAGAAGATGTGGCCGTGTGCGGCAGACGGTCAAAGGCCCGCGGGGGGTAAGGCCCCTCGGACCGTGAGGCTAATTGATACGTAAGATTACGTTCTTGGGGATTTCTCTCTCTTTCTCTTTCACTCGTACACTCCAACAGAAATGATTGGTTGTCGAGACTAGCGCGAACTGGCACTAAATTCCTCTTTTTATCTCAATTCTGTTGGAGAGAAAGAATTAATCTGTTTTATTATTGGGCCTGCATAAATTTCACTTTCGGAGAGATTAAAAAACAAAAATTCGAAATTAGGAGTATATTTATTTTAATTCCAGTTGAATGATTTCATCTATTCGGATGAAAATTATTTTAAATGCATTGAATTTAAATATGTGGTCTTTCCTGTTGAAGGAAAAATTGTCAGTTATTATGTCATTTTAAGTATCACTCCGAAATTACGCGGGAATAATTGAAAAGAGAGAAAAAAGATTGAAGCATAAAATTCGCCTCAATTCAAACTTAACATAAAAGAAAAATCTCAATATATTGGGATTTTTCATCTCGCTTATTTATGAAGATTATCACAAACGAAACTAAATCCTTTGACGGCAAATAGCTCCGTAAATAGTTTGAATACAACGACCACTTCGATAAATAATAATTCACCTATTTTGTGAGGATTTTTTTCTCTGAACATTATTTCCAGTTCGCCGACACTTTCTGTGTGAATTGATATTAATTATGTAAAAGGAAATATATTCAATTTTTATTCGAAAATTAAAAGAAGAGGAATGGCAAATAAAATGATTATTCGTTATTTCCACTTATGTGCCTCAGTGATATATAGCTAGTCAGTATCGAGAAGAAAATACAAGAAGTATACATCACAAAAGATTTAAACGTATAAATCTCTTCTCTTCTCTCAAAAGAACTTCTCACAAACTGAGAAAGACAGGGTAAAAGTGAGAGGGTGCTAGAGGGCGTGGCTCTAACAGGGTGATTTAGAGTTGAATGTGCGTGTCTCTATACCGCAAGAGAAAATATAGGTAAGCCATTCCAAAACCTATAGGTATGGAATACAAGCAGCAAGTTTCGTGGACTTAAACATCGAGGTTTCGGGGCGGCAGCTTTACAGCCGTTTAGTGTTTTACTGCCGTTTTATGAAGGCCGGATCCTTTCGTGAATCCGACTCACATGGTTCATACCTTCCATATACCACTGGGATATTTTATTCAACGCACTAACTCTTCTAACGCGTATGGTGCAATCTTTCGCGCCATTGAGTAAGATAAAAATCATGAAATAAAATAAAGTTCGTTGTAAATTTAACTTCAATTACATTCTGAGAAAATGATTCAAGTTCGTAGGTCGTAAAGAAAATATTACAGTTTTAAACGTATAGTTTCAATTTTTGTTCTGAGTATTTCCATCGGCAAAACAATATTCGATGATGAAGAGTGAAATTATATTATTCGGCTCCAATCGGTGTAAATTTTTTTGAAAATAACTGAGATATTTATTGCCGGAGATATTTTTTATATCGAATAACTAAATATTAATAATGAACAAGATCTAACCTGAACGGATTGATCATTATATCGTCGCCCTAGAGTGAAAAGGGCGTAAGTTCCATTTTTAAAAAATCCACAAAAATTTAATCTACACTCATTTTTTCATAAGAATACTAACTTACGCCCTTTTTTTGATTAGGAAGAAAAAAATGGCACTTACGCCCTTTTGATTCTAGGACGACGATATGATATCAATTAATACTGTAGATAATCTATTACGAAGTCTGAATGATATATTCTTCGGATCAAACGTCTAGTCACTCCAGAGTTTTATTTCTTTTGGTGAAAACAGTCGACCCGGATCCAGGCAAGTTTGGTCAGGTCCATTGGAAGGTTCTCGGAGGCTTGATCTTATTGAAAAACAGAAGAGTCCGTTACCGGTCTAGAATATTGAAGTTAGTAGACCTCTATCGTACGTTTCCGTAATACGAAATTTGCATAAATTTTTCAACTCTCAGTCGTAAATTCTAGATGTAAATGATTCAAAGTGATGATTTTTATTCTATCATTACATCATTAATTACAGTGAATTGAGGAACCTGGATACAAAGGGAAGGGATCAGAAGAGCGGGAAACTAATGTGTCATGCTTTTTTGATATTTTGAAGATGAAATGAAATGAAACACATGTGTTTTTCAGGCATAATTGTTACCTTCAATTTTATCAATTGGTGGTAGCTTGTGATGAAAAAATATTTATAGTTAGACATTTCATCTATCTGAGTCTTCAGAATAAAATACTATAAGAAACACTTCGTTCTCATGTTTGATTTCGAATCTGACAGATCGGATAATATTTTGCTCTTCTTTGCTACTCTCCGCTTTGCTCCGCTCTTTTTCGCTCCGTTTTGCTTCGCCTAGCACAGCCAACGCGCCTGTTTGTAGAATCACCTTTAGCCTTTGAGTACAATTCAATAGGAGAAGGTGGGGTAAATGGACACTCGAATTGAACGGTTCGAGATAGAGATTCTCTGATAATTCGATTGGAAAGCTGAAGAAATTTCAGTAAAAATACATGTGTCAAAATTACTTTTTTTCTTTTCTTTGAAAATTCGAGTTTTCGGTCAAAACTTGAAGGGGTCCCCCTCCCAAGAATGAAAAAAAATCACTTTTTTGGGAATATCTCTGGTTCTATTGGTCGTAGCGCAAAAACTCAAAAACCAGCTGAAAGGTGAGCTCATTTCCCATCGATTTACG
>JABSMS010000055.1:0-18284 GCA_018902275.1 Aleiodes sp. PSUC_FEM 10030003
CGGAGATATTCCCAAAAAAGTGATTTTTTTCAATTTTTGAAAGGAAAACCCCTTCAAATCTTCACTAAAAATTCGAATTTCCAAAAAAATATAAAAAATTAATTTTGACACATGTATTTTTACTAAAATTTCCCCAGCTTCCGAACGGAATCATCAGAAAATCTCTATCTCGAACCGTTCAATTCGAGTATCCATTTTATCCACCTTCCCCTACATTTTTTTTTCTATTTACATTGTTACTTGAAATTTTAAATAATTGAATTGAGAATGCACAATATGAAACCACAATTAAATTATTAAAAAATTGATGAATTGTGCATTTTTCAGGAAAAAATCCCACCGATGAATACCTGGAGGGCATGATGAACGAGGCTCCAGGACCAATCAACTTCACCATGTTCCTAACGCTCTTTGGAGAACGTCTCCAAGGAACTGATCCCGAGGATGTTATCAAGAACGCTTTTGGATGTTTCGATGAGGAGAATACGGGGCACATCAACGAAGAACGCTTGAGAGAACTCCTGACTACTATGGGAGACAGGTAGAACGATTTATGCAATTAATTTTAGAAAAGGAATTTATTGAATCATTTTCATCCAATGAAATTTCAATCTTCTATTCTTCATGAAATTGCAGTAATTAAATTTAAAAAAGAGAAAAGGCGATCATCCCATTTTTTAGAGGCATGGTTGTCTGACAAACATTTACTCCATTAAAAAATCGATTAATTCCAATAAAAATCCGCAGAAATTTAGTGAAGTGTTAGCAGAAAGTGAATTGAAATTTTTATTCACATTATTTTGGGAATATCTTCGAAACGAGTAGCTTTAACGAAAATTGGCAGGAAACCTTTTTTATAGAGCACAAAATTCTCTAGAAAAAAGGTCTCTAGATAAATTCCCCATTGAGCTAATAATTTCTGAGATATTTACAATAAAATTTCTGCGATTTTTCCCTTTTCACTTTTTCAAAATTCCTTCTTTCTCGATTATCTCCGAAACGAGTAGGTTTAGCGGAAAACAGCAAGAAACGTTTTTTGTAGAGAATTTCACGCGCTTGAAAAAAGGTTTCTTCATAAATTCTCGTAAACCTCATCGTTACCGAGATATTCACGAAATAATCGAATCGTGATTTTTGGAATCACTTCAATTCATTATTTTCTCAATATTAATTTCATAATTTCTTCTCAGATTCACAGATGACGACGTTGACGAGATGTATCGCGAGGCCCCGATAAAAGGTTCAATGTTCGATTACCTGGAGTTCACCAGAATCCTGAAGCACGGAGCCAAGGACAAAGACGAGCAGTGAACATCAACGTATAATTGCAAAACAATGCTTTCGTATTTCCTTCTAGTTTTTCGGAGGCTTTAGGGGGCTCCCAGGGTTTTTTTCTCTTCGACATCGAGGGAACGATTAACTAAATTAAGGAATCACTGCATTTAAATTCGTACGTATTCATGCGACGGAGTGTGCCTCAAAAATTAAATTAATTCAGGAAAATTCATAATCTTTTTTCAATTCGTTGCTTAATCCTCGATGTCAGTATTGCATTTTTCCTTTGATCTTTTGCATTTTTCTTTCTCATTATTAAAACCGTTTGTTTTCAAACATAAAACTGAGTATTCAATAGTGTTCGAATGGGAACTTTTATATTAAAAAAAATTAATAATTGGAGAATCATGTGAAACTTATGAACACTTGTAAAATATATTATATATGTTAATTAACTGTCGTGGAATCGGCATTTGTATTTTAATATAACAGAATAGGAAAAATTCAGAAAACCAAAAGTTGTTGTAGCATTTATTACCTTTTTCGTGGAAGAAAATTTAATTTTTTTGGAAGAAATGATTGAAGAAACGAGATAGGTTCATAAATGTCTTGAAATATCAGCAAATTTTTGACCTAATGCTTTTTTGTAGAGAATTTCGAGAGCTACAAAAAAGCATTAGGGTAAAAAGGACGTATCTCCATTAGTTTCTGAGATATTTTAGAAAAACCATTGAGAGAAAAAATCGACTTATCCTGTTTTCCCTCTTCACTACTGAATTTACTACTGACGTTCATTTTCCTCGTTTTGTTGCACTCCTCAATTAATCACTAATGAAAAAAAATCCTTCATCAAAGTCGTAATTACCAATTGGAAAAATCGCACTCAACATTTATCCTCATCAATTTTTTTTCCAATGAAACAATCTATTCTCTTGATTGAAATAATGTCTTTTACCTTTTTTTCGAATTGGAGAAAAATTTTCACTGTCACGACAATGTCGAAAGAGACATTCACGCTCGGCAGCTCTGGATGACCCACATTTTTTTATCATTACCACAATTCCCCGTTAAAAATCATTTTTTCTCGCTGATTGCCCATGACAAATGGAAGAATAAAGGTTCTTGTCAAGGCTGTTGTTCGTGACAAAACCCGCGATTTGTCCGCCGAAACTTGTTTCATTTATTAATTGTTTTTTTACCCCCTCACTTTCACGTCTCTCATTCTGAACCGTTCTCTTCACCGCAAGTAACTCGAGCATGCTATTGGGAATGGAACGAATCAAAATAATAAAAGAAAAGTCATTGATTTGTAAACATTTACGGTTATTGCTTTATCTTTATTACTAATTTCATGGGGAATGATTTTTTCAACTGAAAACAAGATTGTGATTGATTTTCGTGAGGTGAGATTTATTGAAAAATGTAGAAAAAATATTTTGAGGGCTCAATAAAATTTATTGACTTCAAAACAATTTTTTTTGGCTGAACGGCAAAAAAAAATTTATTGCAGCTTCTTCCGCGAATATCTTTGGAGCGCGTGGGTTTAGAGGAAAATATCAAGATACCTTTTTTGTAGAGAATTTGATTGCCTACAAAAAAGGTCTCTTCATAAATCTTTGTAATCCCAATAGTTTCCGAGATATTTTCAAATTAATCTCAATGCGATTTTCAGGCTAAAAATCTGAATTATTCAATTTTCGTGATCACTTTTCATGGAATATCTTCGAGAATAAAGGAGTTAAATTTGTTTTATATAAACCTTTTTTGTAGGGGAACGTGCGAGCTACAAAAAAGGTTTCTACAAAAATTCTTCTATCTCTCTTAGATCCCGAGATATTCGCCGAAAACTGAAGACAAAGTTAAACCAACTTCTCTCGTTTTTTTACTTTTATCGCGCGATAAACAAAAAATTTACAAAATTTATGTCACTCCGCCACAAACTAGGACTTGGTTCTTACATAAATTCTAGACAAGTTAATTTTGGGTAAAATCTAGGTCAGTGAGGATGTTTGCATTCAAATATTCACGCGCGACGACCAAAATTCATACAACTTTGGTCAAAGACACTCATACTATCAAGCCTCATCAAACTATTATCAATGTTAAAAAAAATAATCAATTACCCCCGAACCATCATAAAACAAACAAAGTCAGAAACACCCGAAAATAAATAATTTCCTCCAAGCCCCGAAAACGTCATAAATCTTTCAGCCTTCGCCTTAAAAAAAAATTGAAAAAAACCCTTTTTTTCAATAACACCGACATTACATTGTCAACTAAGAATTCATGCAATCCCCCATAAATAATAGAGTATCCCCTCCCCGTCTGACTTCATTTCCCCAATTAAAAATAGAAACGTCAATGTAAGTCAATTCCATCTGTCAAAGTCACGTGCGTTCACAACCGAAACGTCTTTCTTTCTCTCTCTAAAAAAAAATCGATTATCACCCGCAACATCCACCATAGCAACACCCTTCGGGCCTAAAAAAATAATAAAATCCCCAATTTGCACTTATTCTTGTATTGTGAGTCGCAGTAGAAAAGGAACTCAAGCTTTATAACATTCAACAAAAGATGAGAGAATCCCGAATAAAAAAATGTCGTGTTTTGATGTCGAGTGGGGGAGTTAAACCGCGTCGGCGTTGTCCGGCGTCTGCGCATGGCGCTACAGTGTTCCCCAATAGAGTCTCCGCAGTATTGCTTTCACGTTCAAAGTGGTAAGGTGCTTCTCTGTCACAATCCGATTTAAATGAAAACTCCTCTCTCGTTCATTGCCTCTAATGATTTCATGTAAATAAATAAATAAAACGCGATGAATTCGTGGAGTTGAGGGAGTGTTACGGTCGTTCGATGGACTTTAACACGTGAGAGAGGCGCGGGTGGAATTCCCCGGGAGACGCCAACCGCTTTCAGGACCTCTCGACCTACCAACACGATTTTTTTTGTGTTTTGGAGTTTCTTTTCTTCCTTTGTGAATTGTGCTGGAGGGTAAAGAGTTATGGGGAGAGGTCGGGGCACTGTTTGTGGGAACACTCGATGGGGGATGGACCGATGTCCGGGTTTTTAATCGATCCTAGTTGGATGAATAAATAGAAACTAATCGATATAACACGGTGGATAACCTCGGATTAATTTATCAAACAAATGTGTCTGTGACGAATTTTTTTTTGGTGATTGTTAGCGTTTTTTTAATGGTTCATTGTTTATTCCTGACGGAGGATCAGCTGTTCTGAGGGTCTGCTGGCGTGGACTATTCCAGGTTAGTCCTTCGACTTTTTTTTTGGAGAATTTGGTAGTGACGGCGAGAAAGTAAGTCGAAGGGTTCAGTGAACATTCTTTTGCTGATTTCTTGGGAAGGAGAGGATTTAGGAGAAATTAGCAAGAGACCTTTTTTGTAGTTCATAAAATTCTCTGGAAAAAAGGTCTCTTGAGAAATTCCTGTAGGACTTATTGTTTCGGAGATATTTATGAAATAAACTTTTGGAATTTTTCCTTTTTTGGAACCTGGTATTAATGATCAAAAAAATTGTCCTCTGTTATTTCGTGAATATCTCGAGAACGAATGGGGTTAGGAGGGTAAATCCTGAGACCTTTTTTATGCGCAATTCAATTCTCTACAAAAAAGGTCTCTTGATAAATTTTCGTAATTGCAACGGTTTCGGAGATATTTGCGAAATACTCCAAAAGTAATTTTCAAGTTTACCTCACACTTTTCATTCTTTCCTGAATTTGAAAGAGTTCATTAATTAAATGATCATCACTAATAAAATTAAAATTGAAATGCGGGAGAGATAAATTAATAAAATAATAATTCCCAGAGACTCTGAGGGCGTCATTAAAATTCCTCTAAATTTTTTATCACATTCAAAAAATATTGATTCAATAAATTCCATAACCTTGGAAAAACCGTGTGGCTTACATTGTTGACGGAACGATAAGACAAAACGCACGTGACTATCAATGCAATTGAGAGTTTAGTGGGGCATTTAACTGTTCAAACTTCGAGAATTAATGTGTACTTTAATTTTCGAAGGTTCATTATTTATTTCCAATCAATTCTCTACTTATTTTCTGCGTTATTTAGGCTTTTTCATCTGGAAGGTGCATTAAGCTCTGGGAGTGTTCATTACCTATCGACACGATCTATCTCAAATGCCGTAAATCAGCGGCCAAGGCCAATACGTACTTTGCAGCCATACTTGTATTATCCAATATTTATAGCTTCACAGGGCATAACGAGCCTGCGTAAAGAAGCCGGATTCTTTTTTTTTCTCAACCTTTTGTCTCATTTTTTTCCAAAGATTATTTTTAACTATTTTATTTACGGATTGAAGGAAGATGTCACCGTTTTTCCATTTTTTCCGTTGAATGAATCGATTCGGATTTTTTCTGAGTCACTTCAATCAATCGAAAGATCCTCATTCAATTTTCGTCAAAAATTATGAAAATTAAGTTTTCAGACAAATTGATTTCACTTGGTCCGCAGTTTTTTCCAAATATCTCCGAAAATAATGGAGATACGCCCTTTTTGTCCGAAGGCTTTTTTGTAGAAAATTTCAAGCGCTACAAAAAAGGTTCAGGACAAAAAGGGCGTATCTCCACTATTTTCGGAGATATTCGCGAAAAACTGGCGCTAGAATAAAATCGATCGCATGTCAAAAATTCCCTTCTATTATTTATTCATATTGTTTATTTTTAAAATATCTCGGAAACTATGAGGTTTAGGAGAATTTGTCAAGAAACCTTTTTTGTAGAGCGGAAAATTCTCCACAAAAAAGCTCTCTTGACATTTGTTTCTAAAACCACTCTTTTCAGAGATATTTACGAAAGAATCTAACAATTTTTTCACTCACCTTTTGAAATTCCCCCTGATTTTTTTTCCTATCCTCCCATTTTTTTGGCGCAGTGCAATAACCTCAGCTAACTAGGGCAACATGTCCTCTCTGATTTTCTCCCCTGGAAATACTCAGTCTCCACCCTGATAACACAATCGTATGATTTTTTTAAGTGGTAAAAAAGTATCTGACATATTCACGTGTTAAACTCGGCTGTAATGAGATACCACGGATCCTCGTTATTGCATAAGCATTTTATTTTCCTTCCCCCTCCCCTCCCACTGCGTAGATAAGCGGCGATGAAAAATATGAAAAATCGTCTTTTTACGGTGGCAGGTAATTTTTTTCCAACCGGTTCTCTCGATGATTTTATTCGTTTTTTATTGTTAGAAATGAACGAAAAAAAAATTATGCTAAAATGAGGAATTATTTTATACTTCTTACCACTTCCGGTTAACTCTTCAGTGTCGACCTATTTTATGCGCCCAGTGGCATTATATTACAGTCAATCACTGCCACTTTAGTTTCACTGCCAACATAATGTAGACCGGTCTACTGGAGTATCGAATAGGTCAAATCCCAACGTTAGATGTTCTATACACTTCATTTTTCTCACAGATTGTAAAGCCAATAATAAAATCAAATTAATAGGAATTAATTTGAGTGTTTTATAGTTGTTTGAGATTGTTGAGAATAAAAGTGAGCATTAAAATATTACGAATTATCATCAATTAAATTCGAATAAATATCAATTAATTTGGTTTGAACAAAAAGAATTATTGGATAAATTTAGTCTCGTTCATTTAATTATTTAATTGCTGCGGTTCACACGAGCGCGTCTCGATTGTTGAAGCGTTGGAGTGAAAACGTTATTTTTTAGTGGAAAAATTTGGAATTTCTCACGTTGAAATTACGAAAAGAGATAATTTGAGAAATTTTCTGCGGATTATTTTGAGAATATCTTCGGAACGAGTGGGTTTAGAGGAAAATGCCAAGAGAGCTTTTTTGTAGGGAATTTTGTAAGCTACAAAAAAGCTCTCTTGTTAAATTCCTGTGAACCCAATAGTTTCCGAGATATTTCAAAAATAATCAACGAAGAAAAAAAAATTAAGGAAAATCCAGAAAGAAAATTTGGTTTTTCCGAAATATCTCAGAATCTAAGCGAGACACAGGAATTTTTATTGAACGTTTTTTGTAGAGCGCTTTCCGCTCTACAAAAAAGCTTTCTATGAAAAATTCCATATCTCCATTATTTTCCGAGATTTTCCAAAAAAACTGAAAAAATCGACTTATCTCACTTCGTCAACAATTGAATTAACTTCAAAGAAGTATTAGTATGCAAAAATTTTTATAGGTTATGCCCGAGGACGGGGATTTAAAAAAATTACGGAATTCTAGGGCAATTAACTCGGTGGCAACTTCGTGCCTAACACCGTTTCGTATTTCTATTTTTCTTTTTACACTTTTTCCGTTTCTTCCATTCTCTGATACTTGTTTTTTTCCCTTTAACCCCCCGGTAGCGCCTCTTTGACCCTCTGACTCGCTTACACGACGATCTATCGTGATTCCTCGCGTTTGCTCAACTGGAATTCTTTACAATACTCATCATAAACAGTTGTCGTGCTTCTAATTATGTGAAACTTTTCTCTTTCATTCGTTTTCATGATTTTGTTTGAGAATAAAATACAATGGAATATTTGTTCCGTTATTAAATATGAAAGAAATAGAAGAATTGAAATAATTTGTTTTGTTAATTCATTAAAATTAATTAATTTTTTTGCTTCTAAATTATTTTTATTTTTTTTGCATTTTATTTTTAAATAAAATTATTAAATAAATGCGAAAAAAAGTTCTTTTGATTTTATTGACGGAATTTGTTGAAGTGAAAAAAAAATCTTTATAAAAATAGTAATTTCAATGAAGGGGTTGGAGACATGATTTTTCCATTACGCCATTGAAAAGCTGACGAAATTTCCCATGAAAAACATGTCAGAATTGTTGTTTGATTTTTTTTCAAAATTTCTTTGTTTTGGTTGTGATTTGAAGAGTCAATCCTTCGATTTATTCAGTTTTTTCAATTTTTCGCGAATATCTCCGGTTCTGTTTGTCGTAGCGCAAAAAGACAAAAACGAGGTTAAAGCTTTGCTCATTGCCCATCGATTTATGTGATTTTGAATCAATTTTTAACGATTTTTCACGGAGTTACAGGTCGTTTTATGAAAATCAGGTTTTTCTCCATAACTCGATCAAAAATCACCAAAAATGAATTCGAATCCCCATAAATCGATGGGAAATGAACTCAGCTTTAACCTCGTTTTTTATTTTTTGCACTACGACAATTAGAACCGGAGATATTCCCAAAAAACCGAAAATTTCCACAAAAATTTCCGAAAAATTACAAAAATCAATTCTGACACATTTTTCATCGGACATTTTCTCACCTTTTCAATGAAATCATTGAAAAAATCTTAGCTTAAATTTTTTTCTATAAATATTCATTTTACCCCACTGTCCCTTATTCTCATTTCCGCCAAACTTTCGATCTAATTAATATTTAACAATCGATCATTGTTTATCGGAATATTTATTAGTCACGCGAGTGATTCATGTCAGACACGCAAAGGTTACACCATGAATACACTGTGGCAAATTTATTTGCACGGGAATACGTTCGAGGGCTCTTGCCATATGCATTCATTGTTAACTACCATTTTCTTTTTGCCCCCATCTACTTAAATGCGAATGGATCAATTGGGGTGAGTTTATTATCACATCTGCCACTGTGTTCTTACTCTCTCACATGCGGGTAGTAGTTGAAGCAACTTCATGGCGCTGAATAAAAATGTGATATAAAAGTTTTAACGACGAGGGAAATTTACATAAATCGGTGAAAACTGATTACCCGTGAACATTGCCGTGCGGCGGAGGAAAAAGTGGGGTTAGACGAGTAAAGAGTGGCGTATCGTTGCACAGGTTAGGCTAGAATATAACCTTCAGAACTTCGAACGATTTCGTTGTACTAACCTCACTTTTTTCGGTTTTTATGGAATATCTCGGAATCTAACCGAGATAGAGAAATTGTTGTCTGGACCTTTTTTGTAGAGAAAAAAAAGAGCTACAAAAACGGTTATGTGAAAAATTTTCTATCTCAATTATTTTCTGAGATATTTAATAAAAACGAGAAATTCAATCGTGAAGTAGAATGAAATCAAATTTATTTTCAGTTTTTCTCGAATATCTCCGAATTTACATGAGATAGATAAATTTTCATCTGAACTTTTTTTGTAGAAGAAGAAAAGAGCTACAAGAATTTTCTCAAAAATTGCTCTGTCTCGTTTAGATTCCGAGAAATTTGGAAAAAACTGAAAATGAATGTATTTTTTTTTACTTCACTATCAAATTGCTCGTTTTCATCAAATATCTCGGAACCCAACCGAAATAGAGAAATTTTCATCGAAACGTTTTTCGTAGAGAGCAAAAAGATCTACAAAAATTTCTCTACCTCCATTATTTTCCGAGATATTTCCTAAAAACCAGTGCAACTTTTTCATAACATTTCTTCTTCACATAGCAACATCTCCCCGCAAAATATTATTCTTCACCATAAAACTTTCATTCACAAAAAAATTTTCATCTCTCCCCCTCTCCCCTCTTCATCCATTAAAATTGGATTTTTTGTCAGATTCTTCAGAATTTATATTGCGTATAAATGTCAAATGATCCCAGTGAAGAATTCTCAGTTCGTAAAATTACGCATCTGTTAAAAATAAAACTGAAATACTTTACGAATCGATTCCCGAGCGATGTTACATCCAATTCTCTTGAATTTTGGGGAAATTCTCGGTCCATTCTCCCCTCGTGCCTTTGATGAGGGAGGAGAGCTTTCAGGCTGCGTTTCACCCTCGTTCAGTTACTACTCCATTCCCTTGGGGACTGGGTAACATTCGCGTCGGCTTCATCAAAAGTCGTCCTTTCTCTCTTCCTCATAAATAATCATTTATCTCAGCATCACAATTGCTCGATTAAATGTCACCATGCGATATTACTTTGATGATAGAAATTATTGAATTCATCTGTTCATTTTCACTTTAATCAAAAAATTCCCGAAACAAATTCAATTCATTATTCGACTTTCCAAAACCCGAAATTATTCGATTAAATTCGTTCACATAAATTTATAAATATCTCGAGAACAAAAGGGTTTAGAGGTTTGTGTCCCTAATCCTTTTTTGTGCAGAATTTAATTATCTTCAAAAACGATCTCTTGATAAATTTTCCTAACTCCGATATTTTCGAAGATATTCGCAAAAAACAAATTAAAGAGGAGGAAAATAATTTCTTCCAATTACTGATTGATTTTCTAAAAAAAACTAATCTGCCACGAATTAATTAGCCGCTCTCCATGAGAAAATAAAAAATCGATTCTAGCTCTAGCGGCCATCGAACGCTTTCCAAGCCTCCACTAACTGCTCCACTGTCTCTCGTTCAACCCCCTCTCTCAATTCTCTCAGAGACTAAACACTCGACCTTCGTGCAAGCGACATGGAAACTCCACTTTCCCCTCACTGAACCTCCGAACCGCGAATATATTTCACGTCTGCAATTTATATTCTCCAAAGTGCAACGACAAATTGAATTGAAAAAAAAATATATTATGCATTGACATTTAAGTGTTGAATTGAGACTGACATTTAATATATTGGTGGTAAAAAAAATGCAGCGTCGAAACTTCACCTTTAGAGAATTTTATTTTATATTCCTTTGAGTTTGAAATGAAGCGAAGAGCAGAGGCACAGCGAGAATTTTTGAAGTGGAAAGTTTTTAATTATGCAGGAAGGCGGAATGAAAAAACAGTCGTTTATTTACGTAATTCAATTTTCAATGAAGATGAACAATGAGTAATTATTGTTATTATCGACTTTTCATTTTTTTTCTCATTAATTGAAGATTTTTTCTGCGACTCTTTCGCGAATATTTCGGAAACTATTGGGTTTAGGAAAATTTATGAAGAGTCCTTTTTTGTAGAAAATTTTATGCGCTACAAAAAAGGTCTCTTGATATTTTTCGTTAAACCTACTCGTTTCGAAAATATTCGCAATATAATCCACACAATATTTGTTTAAAATCATCTCTTCTCATAATTACGCTTCTTTTGTGCACTCGAACGTAAGAAAATGAAGTTTTTCCGTTAAAAATTGGAATTTTGGTACCTTGCAGCACTCTAGGTCAGTTTTTCCCGAATTTTCACCGAATAGAAAAATTGATCGAGCTTCCAAGAACTCGTTTTTCAGGAAATAAAATGATCCTAATTTCATCCCATTTCCTGCCAAAGTCCCTGGGCTTTTTAATGGTTTCCATGGAAAACCTTGTTCCACTTTCCATCTCTTCATTACCAAGAACATCCATAAAATGATGCAAAAAAAATTGAAAATAATTCCAACAAAATCCCTAAATAACTCGTAAAAGATAGAAAATCAACGTTTCCTCATTTATTATTTTAGCTCCGTCAAAAATCAAAAGCTAAAGGTACTTTGTGATTCCCGAGACTCACACACATGATATACACCCCTGGAAAAGAGGGCAAGGGAGCAAAGACGTCGGATCCCCTCGCCTATAAAACATCCCCAATTTCCCTTAAAGAAACACCAAAAATCCCATTTCTCCCTGAAAAAAACATCCCCATTAAAAAAATTGCAGCAAAGAATATTTTCTCAATAACAATAATTTTCATCGATCCGTTTATTATTATTTTAATGCCCCAAGCTATAAGCAGTAAGCGGTATGTGTGTGTAATGGCAATTGAGTGTCCACACGGACGCAATAGAGAAGGGGATGTGCATGAATTCGTAACTCGCAAGTGCGCAAGCGTCCCATCGATTTCCACTGGCAAACCCATGGGCCTACGCCGCCCCTACATCTGCACAGACATTCCCCTACTACTGAAATTTATGTTTAAAAAAGAAATTCATAAAAAATAATCATTAATGTCAAAAGAAAAGAAGTTCATTCATTATCAAAATTAATTCGGCGAAGAAATAAAAATAGATGAATTCAGTAGCGAAGAGGTGAAAGAGGATAACTCGATTTTCCCTGCTTGTTTTTGTCAAATATCTCAGAAACTAGTGGAGATACGTCGTTTTCGTCCTCATGCTTTTTTGTAGCTCTTGAAATTCTCTACAAAAAAGCATCAGGGCGAAATGGGCGTATCTCCATTAGTTTCCGAGATATTTGTAAGAGAAGATCGGCGACAAAAAATCGACTTATCCTGTTTTACTTCTTCACTACTGAATTGATTTTCATTCGGATTTTATTTTTGAAAATATTTTAGCAATTTCTAAATTTATTTTCCGTGTTAATTAATTAATGAAACAATTAAACGATGAATGCGGAAAAATAATTCCGCAACGAATAAATAATTCGAGAAAGAAACAAGAAGTCCTTTATCTCATTTCTCCCTCGAGATTCCGATTCAATTCCAAACCGATTCTCCACTTCTCGGCTCTGTGCGGTTTTGTCATTATTATTATTCTCAATACTACCCGAGGCCTTTGTCTCATGCACGAGGCATCCATGGGGAACATCACTCTGGCACAAGTGCAGAGGGGTTTCTCCATCAGTGAGTTACGGCGAGATAACGAGAGTAGAGAGACTTGGAAAACTTTATTCAGTCTGAATTTATCTCAAAATTTATTTTACATTTGTAAACGCAAGTCTCGTGCACCAACGGTTTTCTAATTCAGTCAACTGACCTAACCCACTGGCGCTAACCCGAGTGAATAAGTATGTGGGCGATGTAGAACATTCGTAGATTCATTTGAAATTGATGAGAATTTCTCATCTTCTTTGATCATTTGTTCCGAAGCTTATTATTCTTTATGAGAATTTTGAGAGAAATCGTTCAAAAAAAAAGATAGAGAAAGCGCTCTTGAATATATTTTTCATGGAAATATTTTCATCGAATTTTTTAATTTATGTAGTGATGGAAGAAATTAATTAAGAGCTTAACTTCGCTTCGAAATGAATCTTCATTAAATATCTCAAAATCGAAGAGAGATAGAAAATTTTTCATAAACCCTTTTTTGTAGAGAAAATTCAGAGCTACAAAAAAGGTTCCCACAAAAATTTCTCTATCCGCCTTATTTCCCGAGATATTCCTCAAAAACCGTTTACAAAATCATCTCCCCTCATTTTATTCCTTCAATAAAACTTCAACGAAGGTGAAAAAAAGGACGAAATAGTTAATCGAATTAACGTGATGATACAGTTGCATTTAACCCCATCCAATTCCGTCAATTGACTTCGAAAACCCGCCTACGTTTATCTCGAACGCTCTTGATGTGCGTTTTCGCACATGTGTTTATATTCCCAGTTAATTCCGCATTCCAAGTCGAGTCTTCCGCCATTAGTCGACGAAAAAAAAACCTCAGGGATTCCACAAAATTTAAAAGCATTAAATCGCGATGTGTTTACCTTGTAACGCAGCAAATCGCGTGTCTACTTGTGTTTACACTCCCCTCTCGCGTTTTTTTCCGTAATTTTACGGAGTTTTTATTTTTCCCCGTGTATGCACTTCGCGTGACGCCCTTATACTCTGTTTTTTTCCATTCGTTTAAGCAGAGGGTAATCGAGACACGCGTTTCATACTTCCGGAAGAATTACTCCTCGAAAGGTAAAGGGGAAAGATACAAAAAAAATCGAGATTTTAATCTCAATTTGTAATTAATTCGGCGTTTGAATTTTCTTTACGTTTTAATTAACTTTTCGGAGAAAAAGCCTCATTAAAATTTTTAATTAATCAAAACATTAAGAGATAATCGCAAACATTGAATAAATTCACGAATTGACAGTTGAATTATTTTTGAATAATTATTCCTTCGAATTAAATTAATTATCGTAAGAATTCGGAGTGTCTGGAAATTATCGGGGAAATGCCAGTACACAGTCGGCTCTTGATCCCTTGGCTTCCGGGTGATAATGCCAGTAGACAAAGACGACGAAGAGAGAGAGGAGCTTAGTTCTGTCGCATCAGTACAGATTCACACACATAGAGAGCGTTTCTCTCTCATTTCTCTGGCAGACAACCAGCTGCCACTCTTTCCATTGCCAGAATCCCTACAGGTTCATTTTACAAACGCGTCCGGTATTATAATTCTGCATGTATATATATACATATTACTACACCTTCATAACCATTCGTTTCTTTTTAATTCACATCGTTTGTGCATTGCAGAAGTGCGCTACACTTCTTTTCATCTTTTAACCCTAGCAAGGGGGCCCCTTTTTTCCCCTTTTTATTCTTTCAACTTTAGAGAAAGGAGAGGAAATAAAAAAAGGGAAATATGTATTCAAAGTACTTTATAGAAATTAGTAATTAAGAGTAATGAAAATACAAGTGGATGCAATTTTTTTTGCTCATGTACGGAAAGAATTGCTCTTTACAAATTAGCTAGGGAAATTTGTTGAGAGATCTTTTTTGTAGAGAATGAAACTTGGTACAAAAAGGTCGGAATTTCTGTTTTTAAACGGAAGTTGACGGAATCTTGAAATTTTTTCGGTTTCAATGAAAAGGTCGGAAAATTCTACCCCGAAAAGTACTATAGAACAATCGATTTTCGTCAAGTGGTTCTCGAGTTATCTAAAAAACGATTTGATCACTCATTTTTCATCTCTCTAATTATCTCTAAAACTATTCATCCAAAATTGATTGCTCTATAGTACTTTTTGGGGTAAAATTTTCCCATCTTTTCACCGAAATCATAAAAAACTCAAAAACTTCCATTGCAAGAGATAATTTCTCAAAAAACACCAGAAAGATAAATAAAATTTTATCGCCTCATTTTATTCGCCTTAATTACGTAATTACGTCCAGTACTCTCACGTTATCTAAAACCTAATGATTAAAATAATTATGGGAAATATCTGAGATAAGTGGAACACCTTAACAATTAGTATATAATAAATTTAATACAACTAAATCCAACAAAAAACACTCATTTGAAAAACTGATCATTATCTGTAATTTTCATCATCATAAAATAGTTTAAGATTCAGATCATCTCAAAATGTATGAGTCTATCGGCCTCTAGGGCCGGACGAAGACCGCTACGTGGAAATATCAATCGCGCGGTACAAACACGTACGTGCTGAAACGGTACAATCTCAATTCTCTCCTTCCCTCGTCTCCTCTCCTCCCTGCCCCTTGAAGGCAATCCCAGAGATATATATATTATATACACTCAGTGTGTCCCTTTTACGCGAAGTCATGCCCATTCTCAGAATCACTACGAATCATCGCGCATGGTTAGAGTGCAATAACCTTTTCACATTATATAAATTATAAATGAAAAAAAAGGAAAAAGCATTATCATCTCTTTGAAGTTCCTTATCTTATCTACTTACACGATGTGTTTTTAAAATTTATTTGCAGATTACATTGTCTTTAGATGACGATGAATGATTTTTACGTAATTCGGTCATGCTACGAAAATAAACATTGAGAAATAAATTCTATTTTTGTGTAAAGCTCATTGAAGAGGAATGCGATGATGTTTTAATTGAATTGAGTGGTAATTTATTGGGGAATGAAGACTTTTTTATTCGTGAATGGACCAGTTCTTTGACTACAGGAAGTGAAATTCGGTGAATCATTGTTTTTGATGAGGTCATTCGAAAGGGGAATTTCCCATTCGAAACGCTGTGAAGAAGGTTTTCTCAGATTATTTTTTTATTTTTTTTTATTGATGAGAAAAATGAACCTGACGGATTTCCGAAATTTGATCAGTTCCATTGAAAAGGTCGGTAAATTCTCCCCTGAAAAGTAGTACAAGATAAAGCATTTTGGGGCCATAGGCTTCGAGATTTTTAAAAAACCATAAAAACCATCATTTTCATTTTTTTAATTATCTCCGAAAATATCCATCCAAAATCAATTGTACTATAGCATTTTTCGGGGTAAAATTCACCGATCTTTTTAACGCAACTGAGAAAACTTCGAAAATCCATCAACTTCAATAACGTGAAATCCCTTTCTCTTGAGACTATGCCTGTCTTATTTATCTCTAAAGTGCTATTCTCCGACAACAGAGATTACTAGAGTGCCGTTAAGTGCTTTCAACTGTGCACTTTGATCTCAAAATTTCATTTTAAAGATCGATTTATATCTTCGAAAATGGGGAAATGAAAAAATCGAGAGCTCCCTTCTATTTGCTTTCTCAATTTCGCAATTTATTCATTGATGGCCACGAAAATTGTTTTCTGAGATCGTGAAATTGCTTATTTATTTACTCTTTTTTAATTCTCGGGCGAATCTAGGAAGAATATAATGATTTTTTAAAAATGTAATAACTGCCTAGCTAAAGGCGGATCCAGACGAGACGGGATGATATCTGATATCTAATTATCCTCGACGAGTTTCTTGCTGGCTCGCTGCTCCCAGCGTTCCTCTTGTAATCCCACCTCTTCTTTTTCATATAAATATACACACCCATATTGCAAACGTTTTGTTACTCGAGGCATTTGTATACATGGAGAATGTCAATGTCGTATTCATTTTTTCGTCTATTGTTGGGAATTTTTATCTGATATGATTTAATCAAAATTCCTTGCATTCAAGAATAATTGCTCTTATTCCGGTGGTAAATCTTTGATTGAGAATATCTCGGAAAGGAAGCGAGATGCGAAAATTTTTGTAGATACCTTTTTTGTAGAGCAGAAAAAGATCTACAAAAAAGGTTACTTCAAAAATTTCCGTATCTTTTTTAGTTTCCGAGATAATGAGGAATTTGAGTGACTGGAAAAATCGTGGAAAGTTGATAAAACCGAATGGATTATGTTTATAAAATTATTCGAAAAATCGGTCACTTTTTTGGGCATTTAGGAAGCTATTGATGGAGAAAGTTGGAACTTAGGAAAACTGGTCATATTTCCGTTGAAAATAATGAAAAATTCTGACATTTTTTGAGCATGCGGAAAAATTCTCAACACGATTTTCGATGAAAATTTCATAATTATTAAGAAAATCCTCTTTTTTTTTGAATAGATGTTTCTTCGACAAATAAAAAAATCGTCTTAATAATCATAGAATTTTCTTCATAAACCGTGTTTAGAATTTTCTCCACTAATAGCTTCCCAAATCCCTCAAAAATTTTACTCATTTTTTAAATCACAAAAATAATCCATTGAATTTTAGCAATTTTCCCAAAGTCGTTCAACATCCTCAAAAGAAAAACGAAAAAATTCTAGACTTCTGATTTTTTTTCTCGTAAACAATATTGCGGATTTATTTTTTCTGCTATTTTTTCATACGTAAATTCTTCTTTATGTGGATTTTATGAAAACTATTTTCTCATTTCACCGCCTTTCACAATAAAACTTCAACGGAAGATAAAAAAAAAGTTGATTATCCGCTATTTCATAAATGGTGTAAGAATATCATCCCACGCTTGTGCATTGGACTTAACAGCCTTTTCCCATGCAGGCGTCAACACACGTGAGTTATAAATACATTTAACCACGAGTATAACCGGGTGATTGGCATTTCGGTTTTGCTCTATGCTGAACCTAACACAGCCGAGTATTTTTCACTCGGTTGATGATATTCTCTCACCCACGCGACACTATTGAAGAGCTACCAGAGATACAAGTTCTGATGAAGTCGATTGTTTAGGGGAGATGGAGAATGTTCGCGCGGTGAATGTAATCATCGTGCTCGATTCACCAAGTTTTATAGTTTATGGAAGGAAATGGAGATGAAAAAAGTTTCGTTCATTTCTTTTCATATCGAGATGAGTTCCAGTTTTTATTGAATATCTCGGGAGCTAAGGGAGATAGCAGAATTTTTATGTGAACCTTTTTTATAGAGGAAAAAGAGAGCTACAGAAAAGGTCTCTATGAAAAATTCTTTATTTCGCTCAGATTAGGAGATATTCAACGAAAACCGATGACTCTTCCATAGTTGAATCTCTTAGGAAGTTGACCAAAAAAAAGGACACTCGGATTGAACGGTTCGAGATGGAGATTTCCTGAATATTCCATTGGAAAGCTGAGGGAATTTTAGTAAAAATACATGTCAAAATTGATTTTTTTTATTTCTTTGAAAATTCGAGTTTTCGGTCAAGACTTGAAGGGGTCCCCCTTCCGAGAATGGAAAAAAATCACTTTTTTGGGAATATCTCC
>JABSMS010000066.1:0-18272 GCA_018902275.1 Aleiodes sp. PSUC_FEM 10030003
TGTGAAATAAGGAAAATCAGAGCTTTGAACAAGCTTACTGCAAAAATTTCGCCGTCTTCCATAGATTTCAAGATGTTTTATAAAAAGAGATGTTTTTTCTCCAAAATCCAATAGTTCCTAGGATGTTTGCATAAAACCAACTAATCTTCATTACCATCATCCCTGCTAATCTTCTTTTCTCATTTAACTGCTAAAATTATAATTGCTTCTGTAAACTAATTATTTTGAGTGAATAACAATCAGAGATTTGAGGGTACTGGTTTGCTGGGTGATGAGGGCAATGTTTGTCTGCGGTGGATTTCACCATTTAAAAGTCAAGGGTCAAATGGCAACGACTAAGGATGCCCCTGTACTGGCTTTGGCACCGCATTCAAGTTTTTTCGATGCACTTCCGGTCGTCTACCTCGGTGGTCCTAGCATCGTTGCCAAAGCTGAGACAGGAAGAATTCCATTCTTTGGAAGTATGTCTATATTATCTTCTGAATGCTTTAATTTTCTACTCCATTAAATTTTCCCTTCTTTTTTAATAACACTTTTTTTTTCCTCTATGACTTTCAATCTCTGTAAAATATTGTAACATACTGGTGGATGGGATTCGACCTTGATTAATCCAAAGAATGAAAAGAAAAAAAAAATTGAATAAAAGTGAAAATTGGTGGAGGTGTTTCTTTAGAAACTTGTTCATGAAGAAAAAATAGACGAGAATAAGATGAATGATGATGATCGCAGAAAAATAGTTCCGTGGCTGTGCTTTTTGGGCAGACTGACGTATCAAGCGGGAGGAATGCGAATAATCGTAAGGGGAAAACAGGCAACAAGGGCGGAAGCACCAATACTTGTTGTTGCACCACACTCAACATTCATTGATGGTGGAATCATCTATGTTACGGGGTTTCCATCAATTATCGTCAGAAGAGAATCGGGACTCAATCCATTCATTGGAAGTATGTTTCGATTTATTTGGAATTTCATTGCGAATCCCATTCACCTGAATTTTTATAATTTTCGTGATCGCATTTATGTTCAAATTGAAGGAAGAATGGAATTCAGTGGTAAAGAGGTAAATGAGATAAGTCGATTTGATAATGGAAATAATTTTCGGAGAGCATCTCAAAATTAATGCAAGATGCATAGATTTTCGTAGATAGAAAAGAGTTCGTATGAAAAATTTTATGTCACTGGTGGATTTCAAGATATCCACAGAAAATTGTATCAGAATTGTAATAAACTTATCTCTCTACACTTCTTCACAACTGAATTCATTAGGGGAAGGTGGGGTGAAATGGACACAAGTGGTAAAATGGACACATCTCAATTTTGATGTTTTTATATTCTGAAAATCGTGGGAAATCAAGGAGAATATTAAAGATAGTTTTTTTTCTGATAATTCCACTGAAAAGCTGAGGAAATTTTAGGTGGAAAACATGTACAAAAAATTTTATTTTTTCCAAAATTCGAGTTTTTGGTCATGATTTGACAGGGTCCCCTTTTCCAAAATCTAAGAAATTCACTTTTTTGAGGATATCTCCGGTTCTATTGGTCATAGCGCAAAAACTCAAAATCTAGCTGAAAGGTGAGCTCATTTCCCATCGATTTGTATGGTTATACAAAAAAAAATATTGATTTTTCAAATATATATACAGTAAAAACTGATTTTCAGAAACTGGTCTATAAATAATTGAAAAATCGATAAAAAATATCTTGAACAACCTAAATTGATGGGAAATTAGCTCACCTTTCAGCCGGTATCCGAGTTTCTACGCTACGAGAAATAGGACCAGAGATATTCCCAAAAAAGTGAAATTTATTAATTTTTGAGATGAGTGTCCCTTCAAACCTTGACCAAAAAACTCGATTTTCCGAAAAAAAATTAAAAAAAATTAATTCTGACACACGTTTTCTTGCTAAAATTCCCTCAGCTTTACAATGGAATTATCAGAAACACTCTATCTCAAACCGTTCGATTGGAATGTCCATTTTACCCACCTTCCCCTCTTTTTTTTAATTTCTCCATTGTTTTTTTTTCATTAGAATTAATAAATTACACTCAGCCGGTTTATGTGTGGAGGGAAGATCCAAATTCACGACAAAATACAGTTAAAGAGATAATTGAAAGAGCAACATCAAAAGAGGATTGGCCGCAAATAATGATTTTTCCAGAAGGTACTTGCACTAATCGTTCCTGCTTAATTACGTTCAAATGTGGCGCATTCTATCCTGGCGTACCAGTTCAACCAGTCTGTATACGTTATCCAAATAAACTAGATACGGTTACATGGACATGGGAAGGCCCTGGACCGTATGTTACATTAAATTTAAATAACAATTAAATCATGATAAATTCATCTCTGATTCAAAATAAAACGAATAATAATTTCTCTTTGTTCTGTAGATTAAAATTACTTTGGCTCACATTGACCCAGTTAAATAGCAGTTGTGAAATCGAGTTTTTGCCAGTTTATAAACCAAGTGAGGCTGAAAAAACTGATCCCAAACTGTATGCTAATAACGTTCGTCGATTAATGGCTGAGTGAGTTTCGAAAATAATTTATTACTCATCATTTATTATCATGAATTAAAGATTATGATTGAACGTGTTTGGAAATATTATTCAATGCAATGAAAATCACTCGGAAGAAGTAACAATATTTGAGGTGGAATTTTTTCGATGATTTCATTCTTCATGGAAAACATGTAACAGAATTGATTTTTACCATTTTTTTCGCAAATCCAAGCGTTTTTAAAGAAAAATGATGACTGTTCCCTTTACATTTTCTACCATTTTCAGCTTCTTTCTGAACACCTCCTGTTCTAATTGCCGTAGTGCAAAAAAGTGCAATATCAGCGTAAAGGCGAGCTCATTTTCCACGATTTAGCTTATTTCTAATTAATTTCTCGCCATTTTTAACCAAGATAGCACAGAAAATCTTTAAGAAATCTTTCCAAAACCGCGTGAATCGTTAGAAAATTAGCTCACTTTCCTGTACCTTATTTGTTGGTCTGATTTAGATCTACAAAAAAGGCTCAAAAATATCTGCATCTCTCTTTAATTCCAAGATATTAGCACTCTTCTTTACTCTTACTTTCTAACAATTTCATTGTTAAATTATCAATTTCAGAGCTTTACAAGTTCCTGTTTCCGACTACACTTACGATGACTGCAGAATTATCAGCAAAGCTCATACACTCCATTTACCTCACGCGTCCAGTATCGTTGAGGTTCATAAGCTACGTTATAAACTCGGGTCAGTAATAAATTACTAAACATTCGTCCTTGTTAATTATTTCTCAATAAAGTAATGAGAATGTTCTTTCCTTTTGAATTTTAGTCTTCAGAAAGTTAAGACAGAGGAGGAATTACTTCAACGGCGAACGTCGAAATTCGGTGACTCAGTTGACCTTCAAGAATTCGCAAGGATACTGAGATTGGATCCGAAGGATCTATCATGTCAACAATTATTCAGAATTCACGATAGGGTAATTCATAAATCCGTTGAAGTGAATTTCTGCAAATGATTCCATAAACAATGTAATTTATTTTCTTTTCACAGAATAATCGCGGTTTTGTAGATTTTGAAGAGTACATATTCACAGTTTTGGCGATAGCAAATGCAAATACAGAACTAGAACTCATTGACATTGCCTTTGAGGTATGTTTCACGTAATTACTTATGCAAATATCTTTTCCTTCACCTTTATTTGTTTATCATAATTTCAATGAACGACAATTTTACTCTCTGGTTATATAATGAAAACTTTCAGGTTTGTGACTCAAATGGAACAAAGTGCCTCAATGCCAGAGAACTTCAGAAAGCATTGAGGCTGTCATTGCAGTTACAATCAGAGGAAAGTGATCGAATTTTTTTACAAGCATGTCGAGAAGCTGGTGGTGGCGATTCAGTAACATTAGGTAAAACTTTTACATTTCAATGCATTTATAATTAACTTCGTCTTCCTCAATTGAATTATTAAATTAGAATATTTTAGTTGTTTTAAATTCTAAAAAGAATCTTTCATTCACAGAGGACGTTATATCAGTCTTAGGAAGCCGAACAGAATTTTCTCACTTGTTTGCGGGCGATTCCGACGGTAGACGGAAAAAAAACATTTGAGATTATCTATTCGGCTCGTCACAAAGTCCTCAAGTGATAAGGAAGAACCGGGACTCGGACAAGCCGCTATTAACGAGTGTCTGCTCGCCTGTTTAATTTTCGAACAAAAAAATGCTGCTCTTAATTCAAATGTCGAAGTTCTTCCTTTTTTTTAAGTTCTCTACTCTGCGTCGTTACGATGTGACGTTAAAGTCATGTAAATAGAGTGCATGAAATTACAAAAAAAACGAAAAAGAATTGCAAATAATTAATAGAATAAAATAAATTAAATGAATTGAATATATTCCGTTTAGTACGAATGAAAGCAAGTTGCAGTGAATATAGAATTATATTAGATAGATTTGCTCAGGGCTAGAGAGCAATTGTCGAGCTGCTCGATGAAATTTATAAGTCAAATTGCAATACATCCTTTCATAATTAGCACTCTAGTGAAATTAATTGAAATTAAAAGAAACAATCTAAAATTTATCAATCGCTCAGTACGAATACGTCTCACTGTATTTAATATTTGATAATTGTAGGTTACGAAAATTATTCATAGAAGAAAAGACATGATGTTGAAAAAACAGAACTTCTATTTGTTTAAAAGAAGAAAAACATATTATTATAATTTAATGTAAAAAAAATCATATAAATCTATCTCGTATTTATGCATACAGTATGTATATATTTATTTAACTGTATATATAGATAAAATAAAATATTCTTACAAGATAAAACTCTCGCAACTTCGATTTCATTAAATTTTTTTTTTACAATTCTATAATTATTTAAAAATATCTCTCTATTTAATTCAGCAACATTAAAATACTGTAAGTACAATTTGAAATTGTCATGACGGTAGAATAATAATTTTTTAAATTGATAATTATCTGATTAAATTTAACATCTTTCTTTGCGTAGGTTTTTAAAATTTGTCTTTCAATAAATTACAATAAATCTTCTCGTTCTTTGTGCTTTTTCATAAATAATAAACAATTAATTAAAATTAAAAACGAGTAAATTTACATTTCTCAACGGAAAAGAAAAAGCTGCTTAATTGGAAAAATAATAGCCAGTACATTAAGTATCATAGCTTTCATAAAATGTAAATACTTTCCTTTTACCATCAAGAAATAAAAGCCACGAATACCTTCTTACACATGATATAATTGGCGTTAATTTTCCTCTCTATTTATACCACACGCAAAGAAAAATGTTATTATTAGAGTAAAGGCACCGTATGAAAATTTTCCACAAATTTTTTACATCAATTTAAATTTAAAAACAAAACCCTCTCACCGTAAATCTACTTCTTCCGGAATATGCTTGGCATGCTCGGTGAATTTGGTTTCTGTGTAAAGATTTTTGACATTCTTTGACGCATATCTTCAACACCCTGACCAACATTAGCTGTTGCTAGTGATAACGATAATCCAGAACTAGCAGAAATTGATCTGTAAAAAAATGTAAAGTTTTAATGAGCTCTCAAATATTTAATAAACAACATTAAAAACAATATTAAAAATTACCTCTCCATAGGTTTCTGCACATCCTGCCGTGATTCGGCTTCCCTGATCAATGATCTTACATTTTCTCGTTGTTGCGGTAGTAATTGACTCACTAATGTCTCCAAATATCTCAAACCAGGCAGAAGAACACCAGCAACGCACTTATCACTCAATGAGCAATATACAAGGATCGAGTATGCATCAACTAATGCACTAGCTAAATCAATTCTACGATTTTGCTGTAATGCAGAAGCTGTTATTCCAGTCAATTGAGTTGTAATGACATCTTCAACAAAATGTTGTGGACAATTTGGTGCAATGTGGGCCAAAGTAGAGACAAGAGGTACAGCAAGAGCAGGTGGTACACCTTGCGGTTCTCTTGCAATTGTTTCCAGTGTCAATCGTCCTTTATCCTTGGCTTCCCTAGCTCCACACTCTGTAATTAATCTACCAAGCGCTTTTATCGCAGCAGCTTTAACCATCAAATCAGAATCAGACGCTAGAGTCACGATTGCCGGTGCTATTCTCGCGGTAACTAATCTTTCACCAACAATTGATATAATTTCAGAAAATAAATGAGCAGTTACACACCGCACTGATGAACGCTGATGGACAACACCATCCCACAATGCTGTTAAAATATTTTCCACTATTTTTGATTGTTTACAGAGTTTTTTAACAGATATTATTAGACTTGAAATATCAGTACCACTCATTGAACACAAAACAATGAAATTCTTTAAAGATTTTGATAATTCAGTGGAATCTAGTGTTGATATTATTGTTAAATACGCTGGTATTAATGTTAAATTGATTTCCGATTCTTCACCAGACAATGCCATCAAGTGATTTTCCAACTTTTTAATTTCATCCTCAAAGATTTGTTTCACTTTGTACTGCGTTATATAGTGTCCAAATCCTTGACACAATGCTTCAATATACTCCAAGAAACTATTTAATACATTTTCCTGGACTACATCAATTGATTTAATCATTTCTAAAAGATCTGGAATTAATCTCGACGTCAACCAATCGAGTTCAGGCCAAGAATCATTCTCCCAAACATTTGACAAAAATGTATTTAATATTATTCCAATATCTTCCGTATCGTCGCAAAAAACTTGAGGATTGCTGATACTAGATTTACACAGTGATAGAATATCTTTTGATAACTCGGAAGTTGCGTCATCCTGAATACTTGATGTGACTATTGGATTATTAGCAACTGAAACAATTGTGTGTGGTAATAGAATTTGAAGAACGCTGAGTGATGCAGTGGCTCTCTCGCCTTCTCTGTGATCTTTTCCAGGCGAATGATTTGATGGTTTCAGTTGATTTTTCAATTTAGATAGTATTCTTGGTAATAGATGTGATTGCAAACGTTTCAATGAAAGTGCCCATTGTGCTAGTATTGGTAATAGTATCATTGATGCCGCATCAAATACTTCAGGCGAGGTATCATCAAGTGCGGTTAATGCAAGTTCCTCACATTGAAAATACTTATCAGGATCATCCATAAGAGCAACGAGAAGTGCAAGACTGTGGATAACTGAAGCACGTACTGCAGACTCTTTGTCTTCCAGTAACATCTGTTGTAGCATTGAGATCATTAGAGAATTTCTTATACTACTTGGTGTATATGGTGCTAATGCTGAACAGCATTCAGTTGCTAGTAATCTTCTTTCTGAATATTTATGTTGGCTTTGTTCCCAACAAATCGTGAGGATTTCTTCCGGTCCGGGTGGTACATCATCAATCTTAACAATTGATACTAATCCACCGAGTAAAATTCGACGTTCCTCTTCCTGCGGTTTTTTCTTCAGATTAAATAATAATTGTAAGAGTTTCTCGCGTGCCCCAGGCTCTGTATGTAATCTTATTGTGTTTAGAATAAGTGGAATTATTTCTTCTCTCTTGTTCAAAACAATGTTGGGGGCTATTTTTGGAAGAGATATTGCCAGTACGTCTATCAGAGCATCCTGAGTGCCATCAGATCCAAAGGGAGATGCATTTATCAAACAATGAGCTAAAACTTCTCTCTTAAATCTAGTTGGAAGAGATCTCGAAGGAGAATTTGGTAGAGTAGGAGTTTCAACGGTTACGTCCATTCTGGGTAAATGAATTCTCGTCCAATCTTTGTCACCAGGATCAGTATCCCCCAATGACACAACTGCTGATATACTATCATCTTCTTCTGGATCTCGAGGACTTGTTGTTGGTTCTCTTGGTGGAGATTCAAGAATTTCAAATTTATCGGGTGTTGTAGAATTTGAACTCAATGTTTGAACGGTTTGAACTATGCTCGGTTGTTCGTGAAGGGATTTTGAAGAATTAATTGCTTCCAATCGCTGTTCTAAATCTGTTTTCACCCGATCCAATGATTCTAGTTGAGTTTGAACTTTTTCAAGTTCTTCCTTCAAACGATTAACTTCTTGTTCATATTTTTCTTCTATCTTCGGATCAATTGATTCAATGAAATCCGTTTGTATCACAGCGTCGACTGATGGTGGCTTGTCGTATCCATTGCCACGAAGAAATTCACGATAAACTTGCAACAAATCCGGTGGCTTTGGAATATTTAATCCAACATCTTCCCAATCTTCAAAATCTTGATCCTCATTCTCATCGCTGAATGTTATTGAAGTTAATTTATAGGAGCTTGCTAATAAATATTCATAAACGAGAAAATTTAATGCTCTTTGTTCGTGAGGCTTTATTGGCTGTTCACCCAATGTATTGCGTTCCAAATTTTTATCAGGCGTTGATTCTGATTCAGTAACAACTGTTAAATTGGCACGTAGAGATGATATATTCTCACGTGCTTTACGTAATTCAAATTCTAATACCGCAACACGTTCATCAACACCACCACCATCCTCTGAGTATCTTGATATGTCAAGGGAATCTAATGTTGCTTGGCTATTGGAACGTGGCATTGAAACATAAGGTTCTGGTTTTATACTTTGGCTTTCAAAATTACTTGTATTGGCAAAATAATCACGTAATATTGGTAATTCCTTTCCTGCCTCACATAATTCTGCATGAAGTTCTAATGCTGTCAGCAGTAATTTTTCATTCAATAATTTCGTTGCTATGTCATTGTATGACAATTTGGAATTGTTTGGAGGTAGATTTATAACCTCTTCTGTTTCTGTCGCCATCATTCAATCTTAAAAAAAAAAGTCAAGGTTTTTTTCATTATAATCAAATGAACTCTTCCGTCAAATTGAAAATATTAATACGTACCGTTTTTTTGAGGTAAAGTGAGGATTTTCAATGCGACGAAATTAATGCAACATCTGTGATATGAATGACAACACATCGTGACGTCATAAATTGTATTTGTACATTAGAAACGCGCAGTGGCACCTGTCGCTGACCAAAAATACCTTGCTGGACTCATTTATAGAGTGAATTATTTTTCATAACTGGAAATGAAGAATCGATTGTGTTGTCTTCATAATTTAATTTTGCTTTTTTTTATGGACATGAATGAAGATTCAGCACACTGCATAGAGCATGATGCATTGCTGTATCCAAATGCCACGTCTACTTGATCACATGCCGACGCAAATAAATTCCGACATACCGACGGTCGAATTAAGCACTTACGGTCGATAATGCTGTTACCGTAAGATGATCAAAAATCCGTTCTGTTGGTTATGTCCTCAAGAATTGAGATGCGAATTGTGGGATGAAATTTTTTCCACCAACAGTCGGATATTTTTTCAAGTCACTCCTCTGGAAATTTTTTTCGATTCTTCCAATGTCCATTTTGCCGCACCTTCCCCTTTTCCAATAATGGAAATGTCCGATTGATATCGATATAAAACTTTTATACTCGATCATATCGTTGACACAATTCTATTGGAGTGGGAAAGAAATGTACATATTTTTGTTTTACTTGAAAACAGTATTTTTTTTGTCTAATCTTTTGTATTACAATATTCAATGGGCTGTATCGACAAGTACCTCAACAGAAAAAAAAAAGGAGAAATGAATAAAAATGTAATAATAATAAGTAATAATAATCACACTGGAATCTGATGTATAAAAAATTTATAGGTGAACAAATAGGGCAAAAAAATTGAAGACTAATTCATACAAATGACAGTCTCTACCACAATTATATTACAAAATACAATTAACAAATAATAATGTATAATAAATGAGCATATTCTCTTTTTTTTCTTCTCAATTAACTGATGTGATAATAATAACTGAATCAAAGATGAGACTGGTGGGCAATTGATTGTTCAAACCACTTTCATATATATATATATATGTATGTATATATGTGTGTAAATATGCATATACAAATATATATATATACATATATTTCTTCACTTAATAGTTTAAATTCCGTTCTCCGCTTTGCTTTTCTTTTATCTTCTCACAATCTTTATTACAAAGTCACATTTATTTACTCCTGTTCCAACTATCTCAGCGTCATCAATAATATGAATCGATGATTTTCTATTTACATCCTACCTCCTCAGCTCTTCGAGTGACTCAGAAAATTTTATAAATTCTATTTTTCACATCCTCGAATGACTCAAAGAATTCAGTTGTTAACTGTGGAAACGAGATAATTCAACTCAACTCCCAAATAAATTTATGTGGAATATCTTGCAATTCGAGAGATATGGAGGAATGCTCGTTCGCACCATTTTTTGCGGATCGGATTTTTTCCAACGAAAAAGATACCAACAAAAATTTCTCCATCTTTCTTCATTCCTGAGATATTTTAGAAAAAACGATCTCAATATGAAAGTATCTCGTTAATTCATTAACATTTTAAATTTGTTCTGGGAATTATACAAAGAACATTATTAATTCTTTGAAAATTCTTCCACTCTTATTTTCTCATGTGCAGCAATTCTCTTTCGTCTGTACTATAAACGTTTGTGGGCAAATAGGCCAAATTATTCAAGAGAAATTAATTCATGATGTAATAAACGCTCTGAAACTTCAAAGGCTAGCACGCTAATATATGAGAAAAAAATAATCTAGTGAGGAAGGCTGAGGGAGGCAAGGTGAAAATTTTCATTCTTTTATTTTCTACTAAAAAATGGGAAAACTATAGGTGCGCTGAAAAATCGGTATAAATATAAACCTACTAGGGAATAACATTATTCGTAATAGTCATCATGGCTTGGACATAATTTCTCATTACTTTTTTTTTAATTTTTTTTTTCTGGAAGACCTGCAACGCTTTCGACTCGCTGGTAATTTCTATTAGCTATTATTTTATTTCTTTAAAAACATGATTGAATTCAACTCATTTATGCCATGACCTAGGAAACTATTACGAGATTATTAGTTATCCCCATTCAATTATTATACATTTCATCATTTTTTTCATTTATTTACTTCAATAGTCGTATATTCATCAAGCACCATTTGTGGCCTATCAAAAGTAGTAACGAACATACGTGGTTTTGCCTCTTTTTCAATTAATTTTTTTTTTAATCCTGTAAAAATTACACTATCACCGTAGATTGGTACTAATGGAATTTATCGAATAGTTTAATTCAATTTAACGAGTCGGCTTCGCCCTACTCGACGCTCCACTCGTCGATTTGTCAAATTTTCGATTTTTTTCTTCTTTTTTGTTCTACGTTACTTATTATGCTACATTTACTCGCTATCATCACGTTAGAATTAAAAACTAATTTTAATTCGAATAAGGTTTTTTTATCTTTGTTTTAGTTCCTGACAGAGATCGACGATAAATTGCGAGCGGAGGCGAGTGATAAATTAGGTGAAATTACGTCGGAAAAGTAACAATTCGTCGTTAATTAATATAGGAAAAATCAATGAGTGAAATAATGTATAGAAGATTGAATGATGAAGTGAACAAATCAGATGCCGTGAATTTCCAGATCATTCATTCGAAAGATCTTGAAATCCAAGGGAGATAGGAGAATTTTCGTGATTGTCTCCTCTATAGCTATCAATTTTCGCTATAAACAAGCTCAACACAAAAGTTTTCCTATCTCTACGATTTTGAGATATCCAAAAGCGATTTATTGTGGGTAGAATTGATTCATCCTATTCATTCATTAATTTCATCGTTCGACTGATGGAATATCACTTCAATAAAAATTTGCTCCTACTTTTTTCAATGATAAATGACGTAATTCAAAAACCTAATTATTATGGTGACTAAGAGCGTGTACACAATGATTGAATATAGCGCTACAGATCTTCCACGATTTTTTCCTAATAATGATAATTTGAATTATTTAATTTTCTTTTTGTTCACTAAGTCAAACTTACCGCCCTCCTGCAAAAGTGGCATGGGCAGGGGAGACATTGGTTGGCGGCGATTTATTAAATCTCTTTTGATTGGTATCAGTCTAATATCTAGTATTTGGACGAAGTGCAAGGATGGGTCGTGCGTGCTTTCTGCATTATTCTTTTTTTTTTCTTCGTTTTGTTCTAAATCCAGCGTGCGTAGCTTTCGAATGCATTCTTCACATTTTTTTTGTTCCATTATAAATTCAAATATTGATCTGATTCTGTCCGCATCTCTCACTACAAAAACGACGCTACAAAATTTTCTAATATAATTTTTTTTTCCTCCTAATTATTAATAAGTAACACATTCTTCTATGGGAACATTTTTTTCGTTTACAAAAAAAAAGAAATTAAGAGATCGGACGATTTTATAGTTAATTGTGCTGTACTTGAATCAGCCGGAAATGAAGGAGAGAAAGAGAGAAAGAAAAATATGTCAATGATATTCGTATTTACTTCGTGAGAATAAACGGATCTCCATTCAAACAGCTGCAGAAAATCCGGTCATTTCTCTTCAGTTTTAATACGTGATTATTTTCTCATTTTAAAAAGTTTTTTTCTTTTTTATGCTCGACCTCAGGTCTTGAGTGCTGTGTGACGTGAGTCAGCGTACGTTTGCCGGGACTCGGTGAACAGATATATCCCTTCGACAGTAAATATCGATACCTCTGTAAAAAAAATTGATAATTAAATAAATAAATAAATGACTCGTGAAAAAGTTGTGAATTTAATTATCAATCGAATGTTATTTGTTCAAAATCATTAAAACACGTGTTTCTTTTTTGAACTTATCTAATTCAAACATGTTTGTGTTTCCATTCAATTCTGTGCATATATTAAGAACGAGAAACGGATGGAAGATTTTGAATAAAGTATTGTGCGTTCACGGAAATCCAAGCCCTTGAGGCACTTGACAACCCATTTTTCTCCAATACTCCTCGAGTTATTGAAACGAAAAAAACAGTTTTTTTCTCATGTGAAATGGTTTTCGTATGTTAGAAACTACCGGAGCCTAATGGTCTATCAACCGTAATACGGAATCGTAAATTCTACAGGATTTCCAATGGAAAATTTTACATCATCGATTTATTCTTCATTCAGGATGTATCCATAGTTTCCTTCGAGACTAACGGGAGATAGTGCATTCGTATGATTTATTCTTGAAAGAATTTGATTCAATGTAGTAAATATGAAAACAACTGGGGTAAACTGGAAATTTTAATAAAACTTGCCGAGATTTAATTTCTTTTATTAGTACTAGTGGGAAAGCAGTAAAATTTCCAAAGAATATCTGGCGGGAGTATTCACTTTTTAAAACTTTCTGAACTACTTCCACTTAATACAAAAAAAAACAGTTGTTTTCGAGTTGTCTCTCTATGAGTTTTCGTTGAAAATCAATTACAGATGTCAGTTTTCATTTGGGACTGCCCAAAACGCACTGCGATAGGGGAAGTTACAGTGAAATGATTATTCCAATGAAACGGTTTGACCTCAAACTTTTTAAACGATTCTATTAGAGAGCTGAAAAAATTTCCGATGGAAAACATGGGTCAGAATGGAGTTTTGGATTTTTTTTTGAAACATCAAGCGATTTTTCAGTTTTTTTTTGTGAATATCTCAGATTTTCTAATTATCGGAACGTAAAAAATCAAAATCAACTTGAGGATCAACTCATTTTTCATCAACTTCGCACGTTATAAATGGAATTTCTACATTGACGCTGGCTTTCAGTTTTCTGCGCTATTATGATGAGAACCGGAGATATTCCCCCCAAAAAAATAAGAAATTAAAAAATAAGAAGGTGGAAGTCTTCAATTTCAACTGAAATGGTAAAATTAAAAAAAATTAATTCTGAGCCATGTTTTTTAATGGCGTCATTGAAAAAATCCGACCTCAACTACTCTCCGTAATTCAGAGTAATTTTCATTAAAGCAAACATTAAAGTTCCAACTAATACGAAGTGTATCTCTTTTTATGTCGAATCTCCAGTTCACCCCAAATTTCCATGTTTATAACCAAAGATATTGTCGAAAAACCGAAACTAATTGAGAGAAAAAAAAAGTACTAAAAATTCAATTATGTGTCAAGTAATTCCCGTCGAAAACTTCCCTATATACCTTCGCGCAACACAAAAAAAAATCTTACGCCGATTATTCCCGCATAGTACCGTTATTTATGAATAAAATGAGAAACAATCCTTACCATCAGGTAGTTCATAAAGTTTTCTAGGTAACGACGCAAAATATGCATGCTTGAGTGCTTCCTCAGCATCTATTCGATCATCAGGATTGAGCTGTAATAACGATGATGCCATATTATCTCCTTCAGCAACATCATAAAGCCTGGGAAATGACAAACCCAATTTTCTAATTGGATAGAAAGCCAAGCGATGTGGCTTATAACCAGGTAATCTCGTACAACCCGGCCACGTTTCTTCAGTTGGTGTACCAAGTATTTTAAATATCTTGTCGAGCTGATCATACGTACATCTAACACCAGGAAATGTTGGTACACCAGTTAACATCTCAACGAATATACAACCAACACCCCACATATCTAATGAAGTTGAATACTCAGTTGAACCAAGAAGGACATCCGGTGGCCTGTACCACAGGGTCACGACCTCGTGGGAGTACGTGTGTGAAGGCACTGATTTTGCCCTCGCTAAACCAAAGTCTGCGAGTTTTAATTCACCTATTTCACTAATAAGTAGATTCTGTGGCTTAACATCACGATGTAGGACTTTTCTGTTATGAAACAAATAAAGCATAAAAATAAAATAGATAATAAAATTATGAAACGACCGTATTTTTTTTACTAATAATAACATCTCTGGTAATAGTTCCATAAAATCATATTACATTCATAATATCAAAGATAAAACACGGGTTCTTTTTATAGAGAATTGAATTCTCATTGAAACACTAGTTACAGAGTTATTTGTAATAAACACCGAATGGAATTTTTCGAATCTATATTCTAAAACTTTACTTCAAGTCATTACATAGATGAGAATTGAAGAATAGCTATTGATAAAAAAGTCATTGCATAGACGTGAACTATTGTAAACTCACAATGAACTTCATCTCTTCACTTAAATTGATTATATAAAAAAAACAGATGTATTTACCTGCGGTGACAATAAGCCAGACCACGTAGCAATTGAAAGAGGAACAGTTTAACATTTCTTGGATCCAATCCACCGCCACCACTGCCATACCTCTCCATGTATTGCGATAGATCAGTGTGTACAAATTCAAATACAAATGTAAGTGTTTCACGTGTATGAATAATATCATGTAGTGTGACAATATTACTGTGTTTGAGCTCTTTCAATAAACTTGCTTCACGTATGGCAGTAAATGGTGCACCCTCTTCCTCCTGTAGTCTTATTTCCTTAAGTGCAACAACTTGTTCAGCCAAATGGCTGTAACCCTTGAACACAGTTGCATATGAACCCTCGCCAAGTTGTTCTAATTTAATGTAGCCCTCTGATTTACCAAATGGTGAATCCCCACCAAATGCGGAAAATCTTTTTGTTCTACGCGGTGCTGGATCAGGACCAAGAAATACTTCGGATTTTGGTCGTGGTGGTCTGCGTGGTCTCAGTATAACACGGGCCTCTTCTCTAATATCTTCGTCAAGTAATTTTGAATCGCTTGATACTGATAGCTGACGATGTACCCTGTCGTGTTCACCACCACCACCCCATTCTGCGACATGGGATATAGACGTTGATGTAATCGACTTTGCTGGAGGGGGAATATCGGTTGAAATTGATACAGTTCATTGATAATAATTCATTTTGACAGTTTGAAACAATACATTGAGTCGACGATATTATCTATACGTGTAATGTTAAAGGAAGATATTGTATTTACCATAGCGTCGATCTTTGTCCACCGGTATGTTACCGTTTCGCTCCAAACGGTCTAGGAACTCTTCCGAGAAGCCATTGTACGCCAATGAACCTCTGTTTGCCACATCTTCAGCTTCTTCTTTTGATATCGCTACAATTAATCGTTAAAAATAATTAAATTATAATTCTCTTTTTATTGTTATTATTTCGTCTCTAATTAGCAACTTCTATTGTTCAAAACTTTATTCATGAAGGAGTGTTTGAATTGAAGATAAAGTTGAATTGAGTTTATGAGTAAATTTTCAAATAATTAGATAATTTTTTTGTGGAGAAAAATGAGTCGTAAACTAAGGAAAGTTCTTCCTTCGAAAAAAAAATTCTGTCCGACAATCTAATAAAATATTCCATAGAAAAATCACGTAACCAAACGTGTCAGTTTAAATTTAGAGGCAATTTTCGGGGATATCTGGAATCTAATAAAAATGCATAGCTTTCAACAATTATCTTTTTTATGCGTCTTAATCTACTCTACACGAAAGTCTCTGTGGAGAATCTCATATCGCGTCTCTTCTGTAAAAATGTCGTGTGAACCAATATTTCCTATGTTCTTACGACTTTTCCCAGAAGACACGCGATTCTCGGATTCTGAGACATTTCCGAAAACTCACTCCAAAATAATATTCATTTTTCCGTCTCCCACTTCTTTACTACTTGAGTATTGAATCACTCCATCAATTAATTCTTAAATTTATTAATGAAACACAAACTTACAGAGTCGACCAAAACTGTGACTAAGACGTTTCTTCAATTTCTGTACCCTGCTTAATGCTCCTCCTTTTTTCTCTCGCATTGTCACAGTTCCTATTGAATAAAAAGAAAAAGAAACGAATCCAATAAGCTGTTGCAATAATCCACACAAATTGAATATAATCATCAATAAAATATGTAGTCTAGTATGTAAGTAAAAAAAAAGTAATCGTCAAAGTATTTCAATGTCAATCAACTTAGTATACATGGAGTGACATCACTCGAGCAGTGCTCCTGGACCTTATTAATAATTCTGACGCACAAAATTCTTTCCCCATTTCTTTCCTTCACTCTTAATCTTTATGCTGGCAAACAGTAAAATGAGGAAGTAAAGGGCATTCATTGATGAATAATATCAATGAATCAAGCTAATTGAAAATTTAAACAGGAAGTACTTGAGTAACAACAATGTAAGAATTATCATCAATGAGTCATTGAAAGAAAAACAAGACAATATGAATAACAAAACACTCCTCTTAGCAGTATAATCCATTATTGTTAATTGAAAGAATATAAACCGGGTCTCCCATTTTCATATTTTTCTGTTATAAATAAGAGTGACTACCTCCTTCATCCCCCGCAACTCTCATTCCCACCTTTTTTTTTACTTGTGAACTCTCGGACAATCATACTCCCCAACAGTACACTTGACACAGTGCATACCCGACCCCTTTTTTTCCCCCTTTCATTTTTTTGCTCTCCTCTTTGTTTCTCTCTCCTCTCTTCACATTTTAACATTAAAAAACTTTTCTTCATTTCTTTTTTACATAACTGGCTTAACATAGCCATGAAAAAGAGTCATTGAAAGAAGTAAAGAAAGAAAAAAAAATGAAAGGAAAAAGAAATGAAAGAGAAGAGGAAAAAAGTTAAATGGAAAAGGTCGTACATTAGCCGCATTATTATGTGTATGTTAAAAGAGAAAAACTCACCACCCTCTTTGCTCTTGGATGCCGCCGAGCCCTTGTCCTGGCAGTACATGATTACTCATTCACTTGGACACATCACATATGGGCGGTGACGCGTTCTGCCTCACCGTTAAATTATTATTTACTGTTTATTATTCAATATTTTTCAATTATTTTCATTAATTATCAATTCTTCATAGAGGACAAAATAATTTAATTTATTATATCTATATATATCACATTCACCTATGTGCCACCTTACACAGTGACGTAGACAAGGAGCACGTTCCTTTTCTTGACGAAGCGATCGCCATGGAACACAACACAAGAGACACCACACACAAGGCCCCCTTCTCTTTATTTCCAATTTTCTTTTTTAAAAATAAAAAATATAATTTTTTTCGGGATTTCTTTTATTTTATCTTCTCTGTGTATACAAGGGCGAAAACACTTGGTTTTTTTTCTATCCACTCCGATTTTTTTTTCCTTGAGGTACTGAGACGGACGATTATGCCATAATCATTCAGTTTAAAGGGTAATGTAGTCGTTGAGATTATACTTTGTGGCTTTTCACTCGACGTTTTTTTTTTATTTTCAATCACAGACGGGTGCTTTTTAGGCACGCCATCCGAGTGTAACACGGACGTTAATCATCGGTGGGATGCCACCGACCCCTCTGGCTCGTTCGACTTCACGTTTCGTGAAGCTTATAAGCAAAACAGTTAATTCTCATAGAAAAAATAAATCACAATACACACAACTCTCCAGAGAGCTTCCTTTTAATTTTTTTATTATT
>JABSMS010000077.1:0-18268 GCA_018902275.1 Aleiodes sp. PSUC_FEM 10030003
TAAAATGAATGAAAAATATATAAAATTATAAAATGAATGAAAAATATATAAAATTATAAAATAAATGAAGAATATTTTCACAAAGTAATATGAAAAAATATAATAGTCAGCGAAATATATCTTCTGCTAGACCTATTAATTATTATGTCGTGTCTCTTCTGGAAGAAGGTCGTAAGAACATAGGAAAGCAGTACCTCATACAACCCTTTTCCCGAAGAAACGCGATATCACTAGTAATCTTGTTAGATTTTAATCTGTTATTTTCATATAAACAGGAAAATCCAAACTAAATAATCTGATCTACCTGTCATACAATATCTGTTCTCATTATTACGTGAATTTTCCTGATTATCTTTCTTTTATTTCCCTTTTCATTTCACTGTTCAAGAATAATTTCACTATTCTTTCTAGATTTTGATTGATTACCTTTGACATGCATGCGAGAACTTGACTAGAACAGTCTCATCATTATGAGCCAGCTCTCGGGATATTCTTCGTATATAAAATTACTAATTACTGAAAAATTCGTAGATAAGTTTAAAATTCTGATATAAAAAAACATTTGTTGAGAATAATTAGAGAATTCGTGAAAATAATTCGAATCATTCGTGAAAGTTCACAAATTATGTATCGATTCATTAATTTATCCGATCATTAAATTCATTGCGGATGCTGTGAAAGAAGGATGATTGATGTACCACGAAAAAAAATCATGGTTAAACAACGTCCCATTCGAAATTTGGATATTATTCGATACAAAGTTTTGATTTACTGTTTTCAAATTGTCGACTTGAGTTTAGTAGAAATTATCATTTAAAGCGCAGATTTGAGTTGTCTTCCCTCCGTTTTCAATCAAATTTAACCACTCCATTTAAACCTCTAGTTTGAAATCTATCTGTTATGGTAAATATGAAATATTCAAAGTGAATAATCTTGAGTTTTGCTTTTACCGATAAGGGTTGCCTGTCTCCAGATAACTTTTTAAGTTGCCATTTGGATATTCTTCACGAAACGCGGAACGCAGATTCGTTCTGATCGATCTTCTTCGCGTCCGAGTCAACGTTGGGTTCCAGGAACTCTTGATGTATTTATAAAATCGCTTTTGTATTCGAAAATCATGAGCATTCAGTGGCACGAAAGGCCTTTCGAAGTTCACTTCCGGTTTGAGTTTCTTGGCCATTCCAACAATTGCAAGTTTTCTTTGATATTGAGCCTGTTCCGGATGCATTTCTTCAAAAATACCCCAATGTTCCATAAATTTGGATTTATTTTTTTTAGTCTCTCTCGGAGCTACAGGTGCTTTCTTCGTCATCTGATGAGCAGCAGAGTTATTGGGATTTATTTTTTCAGATTGATTAATTTTTAACTGATAATCACTGAGTGATTCCCATTTCGAGTCTCTCATGGACGCTTGATCCAGACCAGAGTTATCAGTTCTGAAACCAGAGGCGTTCTCCTCTTTTGAAGATTGGCTGAGTCTCAACTGATAATCCTCGAGTGATTCCCATCTCGATTTTCTCTTAGAAGTTTGAACCAAGTTAGAGTTATCAGTTCCTGAATCACATGGTATATATTTTTTTAAATCACTAGAGTGACAGGATCTTAGTTTGTCATTATTACGTAATTGTCTACTCAATGATCTGATACATGGATTGCATAGTTTACTTTTGGCTGGTTGATCCTGAAGAGCTGGTGCGGCAGCAGCGTTATCGACAGGAATATCTTCCGATGGAATAGTATCATCTCTGAACTCTGTAATCCAGAAAAGATACAAAGAATAACAGATTTATTCTTATTAATCCTCAGAATAATTACATAAATCATAATTGATTGTAATCATAATACCTCGTTTAACCTTGTTCCTGGTTTTTCTGTAATGCACATCCGGATCGTAACTGATATAAATTGTTTTTGATAATTCTGTTCTAATGAATCCAGGGGGATCTGGAAAGAAAACTTTACAGATTAAATAATTGCAATGCAATATATCGCGTCACAGTTGTCTCTCAATAATTCTTCTCACCAGGAAACGCCTCCTCCTGTTCCAGGGTAGGCTCTTCATCGTGTTTTCCCTGGTGAGGTGACTGGAGATGCTGCGGAGATTCTCCTAAGGCTCGCCCTGATCTCAGAAATTTTGGCATGGTCTGAAATTATTTGATGAATAATTAATTTTCTTTACTTTAGTAAGAAAGTCTAGAGAGCTTTTCTCGGAATTATTATGGCCGTATTATTTACAGCTGGATGCGAATTCCTTAGAGTTCAGGCAATGCTGCAAGCCGAGGACTCTCGAACGCTTCGTTTTGCCCCCACCAGACGAAGGACGGAGAAAAAAGAAATGAATGAGTCAAAAAATATCGAAAGAGCACATCCTCCAGGAATTTTCAGCTTTCTATTCTATTTTTTATCTTGCCTTTTTATTATTCTTGAGATTCATTCTTTCTTCACTTTATAAAGAGACGCCATAGCGTCTTACGCCATGTGCACGTTCATTTTACGTGTATAGAATCGATTCATCCCGCGACAGTCAATGCAAAATTATCAACTATACAACAGCTAGAAATATTACACCCGCATATTCATCATCAATTGTAAAAAAAAGACTAATGTGATTTCTGAGTTCAATCGTCACCCTTTCCATTTGTAAGACCTCTGGGTCTCTTGTTAATATTAGCGATTAAAATTGTCATGGCTTGAAAAGCAACTCATTTTCCATTGATGTAGATCGTTTAGCATAAATTACTTACTCACCCTTCACTTGTCGATCTCTTTTTCGTCACTGATCACAGTGGGTGTTGAAATTTCTACCAAAAAACTCTGAACAAACTTGTACTTTTCTTGCTTTTAAAATATTCAACGCGTCTGTTTTTATACATGTGGACCCCGGCTTCAATGTGACGGATAACGATACAACACCGGCATGTAATGTAGACGGTAAGCAGTCCAAGAATGTGGCGATGTATTTTCAAACGCTTCGTCCCGAAACGATGTAGTGATAGGATTATGTACCTTGTTACATTTTTACTCACGTGACTTCTTTGTTTGCATTTGTAAACAAAGGGGGAGGTGAGTGCCACCGAATCTTTCTTAACTGAAGTCAATAAAACTCGAATATAAACTGGAGAATATAAAAAATATCAGAAAAAAATGAATGGCATGGAGGAAATTGAAATTTTTCGACTTCATTCAGTTGCTATCTCTTTTAATTTTGAAGGATCCCTAATGAAACGAAGGCTTATCGAGATGAAATGCAAATGATCTTCCGTGTCTGAAGGCTCCCACTAGTGCTAATGGTATTGTGTATAAGTAATTCTCAATTATTTTTCTTTCGGATTCAGGTTTATTTCAAACAATGATCTTCTGGATTCTGCATTGTTGTTAAATAAGTGTTGGATAATTTTGATTCAATAAATTGAAGAACAAATCGCTAGGGATTTTTGAAGATTCAATGCGCACATGTACCCACATGTGCTTGTAGGATAACACGTTCGCCTTTTTTTCCGCGATCCATAAAGTAGAAATCTATCGCAGTAGATTGTCCCAAGTGGTGCTCATCCAAATTGAAAATAGAATCCGTCTCTTGTATGATTACTCACGCTTGTTATATATGTTGTGCGAATTAGTAAACGCCCTCTACCGGTTATTAAATTTTGCATCGACTATTACAATTGTATCGTTAATAAGTGTTGAGTGTTTATCAATTGACAAATTCATGTTGCTAACTCGAGTGTTTCATGTTGTTTGTAATTATTAATAAACAAAAGATGTTCTAACGCCACGATAATGGCTCCAACAATTCAAAATAATGTAAATAACGGTGATAGGGATAAAAGGGCTGTGAGACCGGCAGAAAAGCGGTGAGTAACCTCACTTTTTTTAATTATTTCAATATTGGAGGATAAATGTATAATCTGATAAATAATTGATGGAATTATAGATCAGAGTTGATATGTCGTGTAAAATATTGCAATACGCTGCCAGATATTCCATTTGATCCGAAATTCATAACATATCCCTTCGAATCCACACGGTAAGTTTGGAGCTTTGTCAACTAATTAAAAAAAATAGCATAAGAAATAATAATTCATAATAAAATATTCCAGATTTATTCAGTACAATCCAACGTCATTGGAGCGTAATTATAAATACGAAGTGTTGACAGAACATGATTTAGGTGTTGAAATTGATTTGATAAATCGAGACACCTATGCAGGTGATCTAAATGCCCAACTCGATCCTGCAGATGAAAAATTACTGGAAGAAGATGTCCTCACACCACAGGATTCAAAGAGATCCAGGCATCATGCGAGAAGTGTCTCCTGGCTTCGCAGAACCGAATATATTTCTACTGAACAAACAAGATTCCAGCCCCAGACGATGGACAAGGTTGAAGCAAAAGTTGGTTATTCAATTAAAAAGAACTTCAAAGAAGAAACACTTTACATGGATCGTGAGAGTCAAATAAAAGCTATTGAAAAGACATTTGATGATAATAAGGATGCAATTACTAAGCACTACAGTAAACCAAATGTTGTACCTGTTGAGATATTGCCAGTTTATCCTGATTTTAAAGTATGGAAATATCCGTGTGCCCAAGTTATTTTCGATTCTGATCCAGCACCCACAGGACGTTCTGTTCCTGCGCAGCTGGAAGAAATGTCGCAAGCAATGATTAGGTAAATTGAGGAGGAAACTAAATTATCTTAATTAATTATTCATACAATTATTTTTTCATTTTCTAAACTAACTTTTTAATTTTCCTACAGAGGTGTTATGGATGAAAGTGGAGAACAATTCGTAGCGTACTTCCTTCCTCTAGAAGAAACTCTTGAGAAACGGAAAAGAGACTTTACTGCGGACATTGATTACGCTGAGGAAGAAGAATATGAATACAAAATGGCAAGAGAATACAATTGGAATGTAAAGAGCAAAGCTTCGAAAGGCTATGAGGAAAATTATTTCCTAGTCATGAGAGAAGACGGAGTGTATTACAATGAATTAGAAACACGTGTACGTCTCAGTAAACGTCGTCAAAAGGCAGGACAACCGCCAAACAATACAAGATTAGTCGTACGTCACAGACCATTGAATGCTAACGAGTTCAGAATGCAGCGCTACAGAGAAAAGCAACTTGAACCTCCAAATGAGGAAGAAGAAGATGAGGAAGAAGAAGAAGAGGAAGAACAACAAGAAAATGAATCTGGTGATAAGAGTCCGAACGAATCGAAGGGAAATCAAGAGAATGCTGGCTCTGAAAATGAAGAAGGATCTCGTCGCTCTTCCCGTGCATCTTCTCCTGCGTCTTCCGAGAAATCTGAGAAATCTAGATCAAAATCCCGAAGTCGATCGAAATCAAAATCGCATTCACCCTCAAAATCCCGTTCGCAATCGCGATCACGTTCACATTCACGTTCACCATCCAAATCACGTTCACGATCAGGCTCGAGATCTAGATCAGGATCTCGGTCTCGATCCCGTTCTGGATCACCGTCAAAATCCCGTTCACCATCTAAATCTCCCTCACGTTCACGATCACGTTCTGCATCGGGTGCCAGATCACGATCGCGTTCACCGCCTGCACGTTCCAGATCAGGTAGCAATAGCGGTAGCGGAAGCGGAAGTGGATCTAGTGAAAGTGGATCTGAGAGCGAGTGAACTTTCAATTAATTAAATTTATTATATTTTACTTCCACATAATCAGCAAAAGACGAATATAAAGTATAAAGAATGTAAAATAAAATAAAAACTTGATATTGATTAAAAAAATAATATTCCTTTGTGCCTTCACTAGCCTGTTTTACCGATGAATCGTTGAGTATAGTTCTTCATACCACCGCTAGGTACATTACCAACTGCTTTTTTCATATTTCCCGTGTCATTCTCTGTCTCGCAATCTCTGGTTGACTCAGTAGTCTCTCTGTCAGTGTCAAACACGCATTTAAGTCTCGTGTCGATTATTGCGTCATCTTTTTTCCACAGTGAATTTATCGAAGATTCACGGTATTTACTGAATATTCAATTGAATTAACATCAGTGGAATATTTCCTCTTCATTTGAAATTCATATAAGATTGGCAAAAGTTTAATATCTGAATTGGAGTAACGGTTATCGTAGGTATCCACTCCGTATTCACATGGCAGACTGTATACTGCCTCTAATACAATTGCTGTCAATCTCTAAGGATTTCGCGAGTTTTGCAACTTACATACTACAAAAAACATAATTTACAACGAGAAGAACCTGATTCTGGGAAGACTGTGTATACAACAATAAGTAAGTGACGATAAGATACGAGGCTTTTTTATTTTAGTATGTGTAACTAGACAGATCTAAATGGTGATAAAATGACGCACTAATACAAAAAGTTGAGAGATATACAAACCGTCCTGAAAACATTGACCCAGTCGGTATCAATAATTGTAAATACGTACAAGGACAGAAGTGGGGTGTGCAGGTGGACTGTTTAATGCGAGTCATCTTCTTTCTTTTCGTTTTTAAATCCCAAAATAGAAACAATGTCTGCTCCATTAGATAACGAGGTGGCGCCAAATTTTTATCGAATGGGATTAGTTTCTCTATTTATTCATGTTCAGAATAATTCTTTTTTTTTTATTCATTCAATTCTTCCATTTTTTTCCTCTATTTTTTTATCATGCTAACATATTTCAAATAATTACTTTGTCTAGTCTTTGCAATGGCGCCTAAGAACAAGGAAAACTCAAATTCCGGGAATAGAAGGAAAAAACAAGAAGAGGATGATGGCGACGAGGATTACCGTAGACGCAGAGATAGAAATAATCAAGCAGTCAAAAGATCCAGAGTAAAGAGTAAATTACGAACACAGCAGACACTCGAGAGGGTCAATCAGCTTAAAACTGAGAATGAATTACTGGAAGAGAAGATCAAGATGCTTACCAAAGAATTGGGCTTTCTGAAGGATTTATTTCTTGCCCACGCAGGTAAAATTTCAATGGAGTTACAATTATTGAATGAATGACTCATCTTTGATTCTTTTTCAGGTACAAATCAAAATGCACTATCAACAATTCAGGATATAGATTTGAATGCACTTTTAGCGGATGACTCAAGTACGAGCGACCAGAAAAGTACTATGAAACTCTAAAATCTGCATTCTGGGCGCCACGTGTAAATTAATAAGTCAGCGTGGTTTAATTTTCGAATCTCAAATGAAATTTAACATTGAGCCCCATAAGTTGGACATCTTGGAACGATGCCAACAATAGAAGTGTTTTCGCCGGAAGCTGCTCAAAAATTTAATAGAAAATGAAAAAAAAACAAAAGTTTTTTTTTTCATTTTCTCCTACTTTCTACGTATTTGAATCCCAGTTAAAATCTGATTGCCAGGGAAGAGCGAATGACTTCTTTATTAGTCAATCAAATTGTTCACAAAAAAAACTATTTGGACAAGACATTCCAATCGAATAACTACGAAAGGGTGAATTTGCCTTATTGTAAACACACTCGAGTGTTTGAGATCCTATAAAATGTATATATAATTATAACAGTGATGCAAACAGATGAATTGATTAATACAATATAAAAAGAGATAATAAATATTAGATGATGTAAAATGTTCCTTTTTTCCTCATATTATCGCATAAATAATCATAGATGAGAGTAAAAAACAGAAAACATGGGATTAGACGTTAGAATTGCATCCACACACCTGTAGTTGTCGTTGATCACCGAAAAGTGCCGATCGATCCTCGGTCTCAGTTCGTCGACAGTGGTCGGATGATTCAGTGCCGTACAACAATAAAAATAATTTGGGCTGCATAAAAGCGGGGGTTGGAGGGGTTAAACGTCACGTGAGGAAAAGGTTGTGAAGGAGGCTAGAACCGTAGCTTGACGACACTAAAGTACCAGATATGGGTGGGTAACACATTATCATGCAACGTATGTAGTTTAACAATACAATTATGAGTGGGTTTATTGTGTATGTTTAGTTGTCATGCGCAAAGGAGATGTAGGATGGATTTGTGATTTTTGTGAAAAAGAAACAAGTGCTCTATGGATTAGGAAATTTTACGTTGAGGGCACTCAATAAAATAATGTACGTTACTGAACGTCATAGCGCGGAGGGCCGCCGCGGTGGTGGGCCATTGGTGGGTCCTAGCAGACGACGACATGTTGGCTACAGGGAGCACCTCGTCTCGGACGTTTCGGTCGCGAGTTACCTTAGGGTATATTGAGTGAGGGAGGTGGGTAAAAAGAAAATTAAAAAATTGCTACCTCCTCGTTTTTGTCACAGTGATATATAGAGAAAGAGAGAGAGAGGGAGATAAAGCGAAAAGAGAAACTGTGGAACTATAATATTCCGTAAATTTTTAAAACAACAATAGATAAATTATTAAGTAATACGGACTCGTGTGTCGGGATCCAACGAGTGAAGGAACGCGCTTTAGAATATTAGTGGTTGTTAGCCCAGTGATTACAGTAAACGGGCACTGCTAAAGGAGCCGAAGAAGTTGGCGAGTTTTGAGCTATTGTTTTTCGGTGAAGAGACTCACTGTTTCAAGAAAATCACTCCAACAGTCTACCATTTTGTCTGTGTCATCATTGTATTTTTATTAGTTCCTTTCTTTCATTTCATTTTTATTTCTTGAAAAAAGAACGTTTTTTTTCTTCTTTGATACGTGTGGCGGCTCAAGTTGGGCGGAGCGGGGAGCCGGGGCACCGGAGAGAAAACCGTGGAATGATTTTTAGTGCCTGGTTTTAACATTCCATCTTCAATAAGTTACTCAACAATCACAGAACATACATCGATTTGTAAGAATCACATTTGGAGAATAATAAGCAGAATTGGATTTTCTATTCTTTCTTTTTTTCATAAATATACAGATTCTACATGTATTCATGAGAAATATATGTGAGTACGGGAGTGAGTAGAGTGCATTTGTGTGCGCGCGCGTGTCTCTCTACATAATATACATATATGTATATATTTGCCCGTATAAATATATGTGTAATCGAAACCAAAACGGTGAGATAAGGGAAAAAAATGATTTTTTTTGTGGATGAATAACTAAAAGAACAACGCCAGAGGAATAATAATAATCAAGAGTAGAGAGGAGGAGAATTTGCACGAAAAAAAATAAAATTGATCGAGTTGAGGATGGTCTGTGGATCAGAGAAGATAATACACACTAGTGCATAAAGTAAAGTGTTCAGTTTTCATTCGTTCCTTCATCTTCTTCTTTTTAATTTTTTTTTTCCTTTTTTTTCGCTTAATCTGTCTTTCTCTTTCTAAGCTCAATTCGGTGCGGTATAAGCACCGTGAGGCAGTACGTGAAACGTTCTATTTTAACATTTCGTCGTTGGTGACTTGGGTTTTTCAGTGTGTTAATGCTGTACCAAGGAGTGAAGAGGGGAGAGGTGTAAAAGAAGCGACAACGAGGCGAGGTTGTATCTCTTAGGCGAAACACGCGCCTCCGTGTGTCATCGCCGTCGCCAACGGATTGAACGGTGTGTGTCCTTCTCTACCACAATTTATCATTTATTTTTTTATTACTTATACACATTCTACAACATAATCCCAAGAGCTAAGAAAAAGAAAAAATATCACTGTGCTGAATAAAATTGATAATTTCGTTTTGTGCCTTTGAAAGATATTTCGCGAGAATAAAAAAATTCAGTGCTTGAGTGCAATTACTTTGCTAATTACATTGGATAATGATCAGATTGGCCTAGTCAACTTTAATGCTTCACTGATCTGAAACGAGTCCGTACTCCGAAAACATAGAGACGACGAGTTAAAAACGCCTGGCTATCGTTTCTATTTTTTTTTTTTTTTCATAATATAATACGTGTCCAGTGTTATATTACACGATAATTCCGTTACATCATTTTTTTCACTGGTATCAACATAATTCCAACACTTTGTGACGTGCATGTGGATTTTAGAATTAAATCAGTGCCGAATAGTTATGGTCTTTATACAAGTAACGACGTTGAAAGGTGAAAACTGAGGGCGCGAGAGCGCGCGCATTCCGTTGTGCTTTTTCCATTTTTTTAATCACCTTTTTAAAAATATTCTCCTTTTACTATTCCATTCCTCTGACTTCGGGTTTGCTTTCATTGGGAAGAATAATATCAAGAGAGTGTAACATTTCCCCCTGTTATTTTAATCTTTCAAATCTAAATAAAGAAAAAAAATCAAAAGCTGTGACAGTGTATGAGAAATTATCAATAATTTTTTACCTCTGTTGATTGTTGCGGTTTTCTTTGGTGGCAGTGGAGGAAAAACAAGAAAAAGGGGAAGTGGAGGGGACGGGGGAGGACGACGAGGAGGACGAGGAAGAAAAGGTGGCGAATTATAGGAGGCACGAGAAGAAGAGGGAACGTAAAAAAAAGAGACAAAAAAGCGGATATAATATACATGAATAATGAGATATGGAGGTATAATAGAAATAAAGGGATTATTGTTAAAAACTCATTACTGAAGACACTCATTAATTGGTGCTGGACAAGTGGTTCTCACTAAAATAGTCGATTGATAATAATATCAGTCGGTCAAAAAAAAGAAAACTCAACAGATAAAATAAAATTTAAAAAAACGTAAAGTCCAAAAAGCAACATTGTTGTGTGGCTCGTGTGTCATGGGGTGTTTCGGCAGCCAGAGCAGCAAGGCCAGCCAGGATGACAGCAAGAACCAGAAGAGGCGTTCGGACGCAATTACGAGACAGTTGCAGAAGGACAAGCAGGTCTACAGAGCAACACACAGGCTTTTGTTGCTCGGTGAGAATTGATTAATTATTCTTTATTTTCTTTTCTGTTTTTTCCCTTCATTTTTCATTTGTAAGGAGTGTACAATGTGATATGCAATTGGCAGAACGTCAGTATTTTCTATTTTTGAGAGTTTGCATTTATACTTTGCTCCAATTGGATCCAAGAGTTTTACGTCTTGCGTCTATATGACAGAAAACACACTAGTGTGTGGGTTACGAAGTAACAGCTGCCGACGACATTATTTCTCTTCATAATTATGATTATCCATGATACATATACAAATGCAGCAATCATTATTAATACTTGGCCTTTTTTTTGTTTGTCATGTTTCATCTTTTTAGAGTTTATTTATTTTTCTCATTATTATGACAATAAAATCCGGTGACTTTCAGGGGCGGGTGAGTCCGGAAAAAGTACGATCGTCAAGCAAATGAGGATATTGCACGTCAACGGCTTCAGTGAAGCGTAAGTTGATGAAAACATAAAAGAAAAGAATCAGATTTTCTTCGATAATGATATAAACATGTTAATTTTATTGTAGGGAGAAGCGCCAAAAAATAGAAGATATTAAGAAAAACATCAGAGATGCGATCTTGGTAGGTTTTTATTTTGTTGATTTTTTTTCTCTTTGTAGATGAGGAAATTTATACTTTATTCATACTTTAGATAAACGATAATTGACAATTGATGAATTTATTTTAGACGATAACAAGCGCGATGAGCACACTGACACCACCTGTCACACTCGAGAATTCAGCAAATCAAAGTAAAATTGATTATGTGCTAGACGTCTCGTCTTCCCCGGACTTTGATTATCCACCGGTGAGTCTATACTTGTTTATTTATGTTTTTTTTTCGATTTTATTGCAGTAAATCTATGAATGTTAGGACCAAGATGGAAAATTAACTCGTTATCAACTTTATTCCTCCTGCGTTTCCTTTTACATATCTCTGATGAATTACCATGATTGTCAAGTTGTTTCTGCCAAAGATAAATGCAAATTAATGTGAGAAAAAATACATATCTAGCAATCGATGCACGATGGTTAACATATCTTACCTTCTTATCTCGTCTGTTGAAATTCAGTGAAATAGAGAATGTGATTTTTTTTTCGATACTTCCATCGGAAAATTATGTGAGAAAATAAATTTTTTGAATTTTCTTCAAAGACTTTATCTTCTTGTTCTAAATGGAGAGGAGCATCCCCTATTTATTTTCTCAGAAACGGTGGTTTTCAGTTATCGTAGAACATTGAGGATGGAATAAACGCTGAGATCATTTTCCATAAATTTGATTGATGTTTAATTGACTTTCAACGAAAATTAGAGAGAAAATGTTTAATCGATGATTTATTTACTGAAAATCAATTCTCCAACTCTACCTACCTCAATTTTCGTTGAATATCAATAAAACCAAAATGAATTCGATGAGTAATGATTTCAGCTTCTATTTGCGATCATTCTGCAACCATTAAGACCGAAAATATTCTCTGTAATCGAGATAGTTGAAAAATTAAAAGAACAAACCATAAATACGAGAAATAACTTTTAAAAATTACACGATTTCTATCGGAAATTTCCCTCTGTTTCGAATGGATAAATTTGCAAGATTCTATTTGGAATCGTTTTGACAGGAGGCTCGTTTCACCCCATCTTCCTCGGCTTTGTCTTTGTTCTCCACTATTAGGATACGCATTACAATTGGGTAATATGACATTTAAGGAGGAAACACTGTGTCAAGTGATATTCTCTGTATCGCATCGATAATCGAAGGACGAAGGCAATGGCTTTCAGGTTTAATCGATTAATCGAACTAACGGTGAATCAAGAGAATTTATTAATAAACGTGTGATGGAGCATTCGCGCTGGCGCGTTATAAAGCCGGTCAGCCGACACGCTCTCTGTTGGATCAACATACTGGGAATAAATTGAAAAATTACCGATTCAGCCTAAATCTTTTGAAACGTAAATATAATATATGTTTGTGTTACTATTCCAGGAGTTTTATGGAATTGTTGAGGCATTGTGGAGAGACCGAGGTGTTCAACAAAGCTTCGAGAGGAGTAACGAGTATCAGCTCATTGACTGCGCCAAATAGTGAGTTTTATAACTATGTATTCAAAGTAATTATTTATTGCTGCGAATTATTGCACGCAACAAGGTGAAACTGATTTGTGTATTTCGCGATAATACAACAAAAAAAGGTAGATAGTGAAATAAAGAAGGAAAAAAAAGAGTTGCATGCTATCGCGTCGCGCGACACGTCAGTATCTGTGATCGCGATAAAAAATGTGATAACAGGAGGAGTCGTAAGGTTGTATACGATGCGATACTATTCACAGGCTGGTTTGAGGAAGAAAAAAAAGGGTGCATGCGTACTCCTGATATCCTTTTATGTTCATACGCAAAGCCATTAACATTAATTCTCAGTTTTCTTCACTTTCAATGATTTCCTGTCCTAACATATTTATGGGTATGATTGATTGAAAATTGAAGGGAAGTAGAAACCAAAATAGGATATAAGTTGGTGAGGAATCGGTTTGAAATAGTGGAGAGTATGCCATTTGTGACCAATAACTGAGACAATGTACCTCAACGAGGTAATCGCTTTGCATAATAGAAGTCAATGAATGAATCTCATTCAATTCGTCTGCTGTCCTTACAATTATCAATGCGATTATATAGATTGCTTCGTCACTTTTTTTCCCCCTTGAAACTGTTGTAATTGTTGATCTCCATGTTTATGTTTGAATTTCACATGGGCTGGTAACAATAGTGATATGTAACATGTTCTGTCTCCACAAATTCACTTTATGAAGAGTTTTGTGAATAACCTACTACTCCTCTTCTTCTCATTTTCTCTACCTTACATACTGCTTTCGCGCTCTTCTCATATTGTTCAACGGCTTTAATTATACCAACGGTTGTACTATTTTTAGCATGAGTTATTCCCTCGTATAAACCCACGATAGTTGCGTTTCATAGCGCATTTTTTTTCTGTATATACAATACAAGCGTGTACAGCAAATAGATGTACGCAAACAGGAAAAATAGAAAAAAATCGCAGACTTTTCCTGTTTCGCATTAATGTGTTTTTAGTATGATTAGTTCATTCTGTCCATCATTCTAGTACTACGAGAACTGTTTGTTAGAGAATGATTAAATGGAGAACGTTTGAAATGATTGGTAGATGATATATTGAAAGAGGTGATTTGAAATTTTCATCAATTTCCGATAAGCTTTGCGCAATTTAGCGTTTATCTGCCACCGTTCTTTCACGATTGGCGGTATACCGCCGTGAAAACAGAAAGGCTGGCCGCTTTTATTAATAGCAATAGATATTTTTAGGAAGCATCGAAAATGCTGGTAGAGAAACGTGTGTGAACAACACAAGTATAGAAATTTTCACCGATCGGCCGGCCGGCTTTTCCTCTCACACAATTGTAAATTCATTGTTCTGTTTTGTTGTCAGTTTTTTTTCAACCCTTTTATCGCCCAGGCATCGTTAACCCTTTGAAACATTTTTTTTCATACAAAAGCTTGAATAACGAAAATTATGTAACTGAAGAATTCACTTATTCTGATTATTGAAGCTTCGAATAATCGAATTGTGACCAAAATAATTAATTTATCAAAAAAAATAATAATAATGAATAGATTATTGAGGGCGTCGTCTCCTTGTCATTTGACTAGCCAAAGAGAATTATGGTGGTATGGTGTAACGATGCTCGGGGTTAGGGTAGGAAACACACCGTTGGCGGCAGCCACAGCTTTTTCTCTCTCTCGCTCTCTCGCCATGCTCACCAACCGATCGATTTACCTCCTCACCCTCCTTTTCCCCATTTTTCACCGTTCTCCAATTTTATCCTCCCACTTTTACTACCCATCAGTAGGTTTCTTCTACTTTTCTATCTCTTTTATTTTACTCTGATATTTCATTTCCTACTTTATTATTAAGTATTTCGAATCAATTTCTCTTTTCTTATTCATGTTATAGCTTCCTAGACAAAGTCTCTATCGTTAAGCAGCCGGATTACACTCCAACCGAGCAGGTAAAAAATCTAATTGAACTCTTTTATTCATGATGTTTCCAAATTGGTTGCATTGAAAAATATGAATGAACACTTTCTCATTTTTAAAGGACATACTGAGGTGTCGAGTTCTCACGTCAGGTATCTTTGAAACTCGGTTTCAAGTCGACAAAGTCAATTTTCAGTAAGTAATATTACTGGAATATATTATATCTCAAACTAATTATAAATTCATTTTCCACGATAATCCGTATAATGAATTATGTTTTCTCCTACAGCATGTTCGACGTTGGTGGTCAGAGAGACGAAAGGAGGAAATGGATACAGTGTTTTAATGACGTAACTGCAATTATATTCGTTACCGCCTGCAGTAGTTACAACATGGTGCTCAGGGAAGATCCAACAAAATTGAGACTCAGAGAGAGTCTCGATTTATTCAAAAGTATTTGGAATAATAGGTAAATTAACAATCGCAATCAGAAACAGGAATATGACAGTACTTTGCAGCTCTGATGAATAACTTGAATCAATGATTTTTCCATCAGGTGGTTACGCACGATATCCGTGATCTTGTTTCTGAATAAGCAAGATCTTCTAGCGGAAAAAGTTAAAGCAGGTAAGCACAAATTGGAGGACTACTTTCCAGAATTTTCGCGATACCAAACACCAGTTGAGCCTGGTGTTGTAGCAGATCCTACTGAACCTCCAGAAGTCATAAGAGCAAAATATTTCATACGAGATGAATTCCTCGTAAGTGAATACTAATTTTAATTTGAATTAAAATTACGTAAATTTTTCCTCATCCTTATAGATATGATTTATTTATTCACGGTTGTTTACAGCGCATTAGTACGGCCAGTGGAGATGGAAAACATTACTGCTATCCACACTTTACATGTGCAGTTGACACGGAAAACATCAAGAGAGTATTCAATGACTGCCGTGACATAATTCAACGTATGCACCTGCGGCAATATGAACTTTTGTGACTTGGTTCCTACCATTGCCTAGTGTTGTCTGTCCAATTACTATTATTTTTCATTTCTCCATTTCATTCGGATGAATATTTTTCATGTATTGCCTTCAATTAATTGAATAACCAAAATCGCCAAATATTTAAGGAATTATACATGCATTATGAACTCGAAGAAAAAATTAAACTAACAAAAACTATGAAATGATGAAATGGAGATAAACGATCAAGGCTATTCAAATCGTATATTTAAAAAAAAAATTAAACTCACCAAATCGAAATTTGTCTCCGAAGTGAAAGCTTTACCAAATTAAATTGTTAAAAGAACAAATTATGGTCTTGCGTGGTCATTGGATTTTATTTTCCTTGATCGGCCGGCATCAATCGTTTTTTAATTATCAAAAAAAATGCCTACCAAATAACAATTTTATTATACTTACACAATTTTTATTATTTTCAATTCTTTCCAATGTCGCACTCGACGCACTGTGATCCATTACCTCGAATCTTTGTTTTTTTTTCTAATTTATTTTTTTATAAAAATCTAATGGAACAAAAAATCTTATGGAAATCTTGATCTTTTTAAATATTATCTCACAATTCATGAGAGAATAATTGTATAAATTTTTTCAATGTGATGAAAATTTTTCCCTTTTTCGAAGCACATGAGAATCTCTTTTGAATATTATCATTGCCCAAATATGTTCATGTTGAACATCTGAATCTCTGTTTTGGGACAGATTTATTATTTCATTCATGGTCTAACAGCACGACTTGTGAATTAAAAAGAAAAACAATTCGTTTATTCACGGAAAAAGTATTTTCATTTTTGTGAGATTTTACAGTATTTCGAGGAGCACGGTTTTAATTATACAATTATATCTATTAATTATGTACAGAGGCGTCAATTTGATTCGAAGTCTTTTTAATAATTTATTTATGGTTTAGTAAGTATTTCCATACTTTCTTTCAACCCCCAACAAAAAAAATCAACAAATGAGAGTGCTCGATATAGTAGAAAAATATACATAACACATAACAAGAACAAAGGAGAAAATAATTCCACATTGCTTCAATGTCACGACAGTGTCATGAGTGCAATTTACATCGTAATCGTACACACAATCCTGTATAACAAAAAAATTGTCTTTGAAGTCTCAAATTACGTGAAAAAATAATTCGATTCTTCCGAGAATTAAAAAAAAACAAAGATATATATGTATAATAAAGAAAAAAAGAAACAAATTATATCTATATATGATGTGAATATGTGTGTGCAGTTGCGTACATGTATATGATGAATGAAAGGTGCGTTTCAAATCACTTTTTTTTTCTTTCTTTCAGTTTTTTTGCCTTTATCATTTCAATTTGAGTACAACACCTCTCAATTCATATGAAAATAAGGAAAAATAAATTAATATGTAACTAAATGATAATAAAAAAAATGTATGGAGTAGAGAGGGAAAGGGAAGGTGTACGCACGGCACATTGAGAATTTATTCATCAATGCAATGATGATTTTAAAAAATAGTGCAATGTCAAATTTGTTTTTATACGTGCGGAAGAGTGTTCTATCATTGAAGCCGTATTAGTCATGTGTAAATTAATAAGGAAAAAAAAGTTACAATAAATTGTAAACGTTAGTCATATTTGATGAAAAAATTAATGGAAATTATGGATTTTATCCGATTGAAGTAATGAGCAATGAACGCGCGCGGCTTGTGCACGCATTTCGCGCGCTATAAAACAAAAGAGAAAAAAAGAAAAAAATAGAGAATTATATTTATGTGTCTGTACCTATATCTTAATAATTGTCTTGCGATGATACCACACAGACTTTTTATTCGATTTTGCTTAATTTCATCCATCATTACGCAATTTCGATTTTAACTCAAAAATGAGTGAAAAATAAAAAAAACATAGAGATGAAGAAACGCGTGCACTTTTTAATAACAACGGATAAATCAGGGTGAAAATGAAAATTTAATATATCATATATTAATATATTATGTTATTTTGGCACAAGAATATATATTATGAAAATATCGAATCAACTAATAATTTTATTTGTTTATTTTCTAATTTTGATTTTTTCTTTCTTTCCAATTTTATCAAAGAGGTCTGTGCGGTGTCGTACGGTGGCTCATATATAGAATATATCAATTATAAAACACAAAACAAAACTACCATGCAATTAATATAGTATCCATAGACGGCGTTAATAGTCGTATGACTCTATTAACTCTATCGCCGATGCCATTGTTAACGGAAGAGAAAACAAAGGTCATTATAATATAATAGTTATAATAACACAAGTGAGAATCTAAGTGTGAGAGGAATAACTGAAAAAAATGTAACAGAATAGTGTAAAGAAATGATGCGAGAAAGTGAGAGAGTGGCACGACAAGTGATAAAATGACGTTATAAATTCTATATTTTAGGTCAATCGCACAACTTTTAATTTTCATGCCTCGAACAAAGTACGCGAGCAAGTACCGACCAATGTTCACTTAAAAAA
>JABSMS010000088.1:0-18243 GCA_018902275.1 Aleiodes sp. PSUC_FEM 10030003
CATTCTGCCACGGCAAAGTTGGTCAGGATTGCCATGGCAAGCGGCAAATTTTTAATGACAATGTCATGACAATGCCATCACAATGTCATGACAATTGCCTCAACAATTGTTATGACAATGCCATGACAATTGTTATGACATTGTCATAACAATTGTCATGGAAATTTTTATACGTGATTGGTCTGAGTAATCGTTGAAAATGTGCTAAAAAGTGTGTCACTTTAATGTGGTTATACGAAAAGAGTAGTAAGATGTGGCAACGGACAAAGCGAAGCTCATTGCGCATGCGACGCGGTAATTCAAATCTTGAATTATATTTTTTCTTGTTCATCACTCTAAACTATGAATTTTCATCGAACAGAATTTTGCTAGAAGATGATATAATCTGATCATGAAATAGAGAATATTCAAACCCTTGGAATTATCCATAATGACAAATATAAAACACTTATAACGCAATTGATTATTCTTGCCCTATTCGATCACATAACCTCTTACACATGATTTGTGCCGTTCTGTGCCGGAACCGAACACACAGAATCCGCTGTGCATAAAACATGCACTCTTGTGCATGTTTCATGCCCTAATCGTGCATACCTTATTAGTGCATGTTTCATGCACGGCTTGTGCATGAAACATGGACTAATTGGGCATCCAATATGCACGAAACAAGTGCACACAACATGCCCTATTAGTGCATATTTTTGGCACATTTTGTTCATAAATGAACACCTAAAGAAAGCCACGGAAAGGACTTAATGTGATCCAAGTATCATTAATAGTTTTGGACTGAGCACACTGTACATTTTGAGATTTTCAATAATTTGATTAACAACTTTCAATTACGTCAGAAAAAATTGCAAAAATTCATAAATAGTCAGCATTACTCAAGTTATATTTTGCAATATATAATTTCTTTTCAAACAATTTCTCTTTTAAATAAATAATGGAGATTGTTGAAACTTTCGGGAACCCCACTTCTTATAATATATCCCTTTCTGCGAAAATTTTCAGAATGAAAATATTCATTAAATTTTTTTTTAATGGTTTGAGGTTAAAAAATTAATTGCTGCTAAATTATTTCTGAAAAAATATCTCAATGTCTGAAAAAAGCTATTTTCGAATGTTTTGTATGACTTTTTCAGACAAAGTAATTTCTTGCATTTTTTTTTGAAGATTTTTAGAATATTTTCTTATGACTCAAAATGGAAAATTAAATTTTGACAGTAAAATAATCAAATAACAAAATCATTGCAAAATATCTGGTAACCTAGAGTCAAATTGAGCTCGAATGATAGCACTAATGTGTAGCTACCACCGTTCAATAAGATTTGAAGAAAAAACCACATTGTTGAAGTACTTGGATATCCTTTACTTGAACTACAAGATAGGCTCGATTCAAGACGGAAATAGGCTTGAATCGAACGAAATTTGCAGTTTTATAGCATTAGAGAGGCTTGATCGAGCTGTTGGTCCTGAATCAAGTTGGATTGCCCGCTTGAATAACGACGATTTCCTTCAAACAGGTTTTCCGACTTGAATCAAATCTTGTCTCCTCTCAGTATGGTATATGACGCCTTGTACTAGTGTCTTGATTGAATAGGCCCCAATAATCATGACAGATGCTTACTGAATTATTTTTTATTTTCTAGTGCTCATTAATTTTGACACGTGTATATTACAAATGATAACGAAGAGCCAACAGCGCCTTTCCACTCGCTCCGACGCGAATATGAGAAGGAAATGAAAAAATGAAATTATTATAATTAATGGAAAACCATTCTTATGTTGGCTGAATTCCAAACGCATATAATGTTCATTGAAAGTTTTTGTGAAAATTTTTTTTCATAAAAAGAAAACTTACCAGTTCGAAAATATTAGTGCCTGATATACTCCCTATTTGTGCATAAAATGCTCGCAAGTGTGCATGCTCTATGCACAAATAGTGCAAACATGGTACACTATTAGTGCAAGTTTCATGCACAAATTGCATGATATTCGCACTGATAGTGCATGAATCATGCACAACTGTGCATGAATCATGCACAGTGGATTCTGTGTGGAATAACACTAACCTTACTTGACCGTTTTCACGATGGCGATTATTGAAAATTTTTCAATGATTGATGAATTGCTAGACTCTTTCTCTTAAGAAATAGATTTCTTGAGATCTTTACGCTTCAGCTTTGCAATTAATTACAGAAATACTTATTTTCATATCACCATTTACTAATTCTGCTGCCCTCGTGAAAAGTATCCAGCTTAAGTTAATGTTATTCTGAACGATCGAAAACTCCATTAGTTTGCATGAGTGGCATTGATGTCGAATTCAGTAGTGGTATCCACCTAATATTGGAGAAACTATCATACTTTTCGATTTTTTCAATCTACTTTATCGATATTATATTTTGCAGATAGACAGGGACATGATTCAACTTTGGTTCTTTCCATTTTTTATAAATCGATTCGAATTATATTATCGTCAACGAGTTTATCCGCAATCAAAGTCGAGTGGATGTTTCAGGAATTGATCAAAACTCTATATTCCGATCATAGAATGATACTAGAGCATTAACGCACACGAATCGCGCACTTAGTTCTTTGGCATGCGGCTAAAAGTTATCTCCATAATATTAGCTGCATCTATTTCCTCATTATACAATAATGACACTACATACTGTGATTTTGACAAACAAAATAAGCATAATATTGATAAACATTTAGCTCAATTTGTATCGAATTTCATTTCTAGCCCTCACTCAAATGCTGAATGTAAGAGAACTTTCAGTGTAATTAATCTCCGTGAAATAAGTTGGCAAAATTTGAAATAAGTTGGCAATCCCTACGATCAATCGAATTCTTCTAGCTCGATAGCTCGCTGAGATGGAAACTGGATCACTGTACATCATTTCGCAAAGCTGGGCCCTCCTCCCGAAGAATATGACACATTGCCGCTTGCTGTTTTTTATTTTTCAATGGAGAATCTATCATTCAGTTTTCTTTGGGTTCAGAACGGCCTTCTATTCAGCGGACATTATGATCTGTAACGATTGTCTATGGGAAAACCCGGTAGGAATGGCAACTCGACCACTTGTGCAGTGGTCGAGTTTCCATTCCTACCGGGTCATTCCTCAGAGATGGACCCTCGTTCCACATTGCCTCTTGCGGTTTTCAATTTTTCAATATCAAAACTATCATTCTCCTTTCTTTAGTTTCTGGACTTTTTTCTTCTCAGTGGCCATTTTCGTTTGTAATGATTAGGGACGAAAAGTTCCACGCTTGAAAAAGTCTGCTATAGTTGCTAAGCAACCAGATTGAATAAATATTATCGAATAAAACTGTTGATTATACAAACGTCAAAACTGACGTTTGAAAATGGAATGATCACGGATTACGTGGGTGGATGCATTTCAAAGTGTGATTTGAAGAATATATTGAGGTTCACTTTCAAAGCCGCCTCAAGATGCACTCTCAAGGTCATATTGAGGTAGACTATTAGAGGCCTTTGAGGGATTCTTTCAAGCACATTTTCAGGAGCAGGTTCACGAACGTGTTCGAGGACACTTTCATGTGCAGGTTTATGAACATGCTCAAGAACACTTTCAGGTGCAGGTTCATGGTCATGGTCAAGGACACCTCCAGGTGCAGATTCATGAACATGTTCCAGGATACTTCCAGGTGCAAGCTAAAGATAAAAAATGAGTTACATTTAATTTAAAAGGGAATGGAAATAAAAGTGCAGAGACTAAAACTTTCAATGATTGATTAAATATCCATTTTTCCCGCGCACTTTGTCCCTGGGTAATTTATCTTTACTATTTACTCGTATTCAATGAAAAACTTCAACTTATGAAGTAATATTCTGACATATTTTATGTGGAAATAATTATGATTACATGTAGCATAATATCCACTAAAAACACTCAATTCGTAATGACTCTAATTCTAAACGTCAAATGTCAGTTTTCACGTTTGTATGACAACAGTTCCATTCGGTAATATTTATTTAATCTGGTTGCTTAGCAATTATAACAGACTTTTTCGAGCGTGGAACTTCTCGTATCTTGTAATGATTTTCTATGAGAAAGCCCGGTACGAATGGAAACTGGACCACTGCGCTTAACATTTCTCGAATCTGGGCCCTCCTCCTAAAGGATATGAAGCATTGCCTCTTGCTGTTTTTGACTCTTCATGTTAACATTAAATGAAGCCAATGAAAATGATCCATTGTAACTTCTAATATGCTGAAAGGAATGTCTGGATTTAGGATGCGCGTTCCTTGTAATAAAGAGTTTAAAATTTCTGGTAATTCCCTAAATGGCTGTAGCTGTATGCATACGAGTCCATAGCAACTATTATAAGAATTCGTCGTATTGGCAACTTTTTCTGTGTCAGAATGCAAAATAGCATGACAGTGAATACAAATTTTCGTGATTTGTTCCCCATAATGCTTTTCTGTAGCGTCACTACATGTAGTATTTATTTCATTTATTCTCCGTCGAAATTCTTGTTCATGTGCATCTGATGTTGATTCCGATAGGTCGTTTACGGAAATTAAAGGATTAAAATCACCAATGTTATCGTTAAAGTCACAAGGAGAACTTTGTGCAGATGATGTTTCCATATTACATTCATTGGTATTTGTAATATTAGTATTATGTTGAGAAAGCTGCTGCCTATATTGTTGAGACCTCTCTGCATTTCGGATTTTCCTTTGTTGTTGAAATGCTTCTTCTTCCTCGGGAGTACAAATAATCTTTCTACGCCACGTATGAAAATTTCTATAAGAAATAATTTTTTTCTATAAAAGTTTGAAACCATTCTTATAAAAAAGGTTCCAATTTCTTATAGAAAAAATTCTTCCTCATAAAAATTTTCATATGTGGCCCCATATTTTTCTTATCAATGTATATCAATAAAATTGAGGTAACTATTAGACCACCCTCGCGGTTTCGAGAATGGTGTATATATAGCATTTGAGCATATATTACGAATCTTTTCCCAATAGATAGTGTTTGATTTGCCATTTTTAGTCAAAATTTATCCGGTATATATACGGAATATGTTCCGAATAAATGCATTCCAAAGACGATTTATAGAGTGATTAAATTTCAAATATTTACCGCATAGAATCCGTATATATGCGCAGTAAATTTTCATTATGTATCTTCTGAGAGACGAAGTATACTGTTAGAAAATTATTATTTGGAATTCAAGGAAAACATATTGAAACATTTTGTGACTGTTTCAAAGAAACTAATTTTAATAAGCTAATTTTCAAATTGAAATTCCAGGGAATTTATTTCATGAAAATTCATTTGATTATAAAAATATTCTAATAAGATTTGAAATTTTACGCAATTGATGAAACTTCGAGGCTTTATTATATTAAATTTTCGATTAATAAAGAATTGATGTTCATCTATCATTCAATTATTTACTAGTACTTAAAAATTCAAATTGCTTATCAAATTTGAATGCTTATTCAATCTTAAAAATCATATCATTGTTTAATGAACCATCAAAAGTGAAATTTCGAAGATAATTTTGTTTCAACTGGAATTAAAAAAGCGGTTTTGAAATTTGCTGTACATATTGATACTGAATCTTTATTTTTTTGAAAACAGTGCAGCTTGAATATAGCTATAATAATATGAAAGATTGAATTAATGGTTCGGTTGAGCGGTAAGGTGACTTTAGTACCAACTGAGCGACACGGGTTCGATTCCCGGGGAAAAGTAGAAGTGAAAAATAATTTGTTGATCGCCGTTCACGGCTAACAAGTATTTGTGTAACAACTAAGTTTTTCTAATTCGTATTTAGCATTCGAGTGACTCTGCTTTTTCAATGAATAAACGGAGGATATTTTGAAAAAATGTCGTTTGAACACCGCCTGAACGGAGTACAAATACCGTATAAACAGCGCATAAATGCCGCATGAACTCATTTCCTATCGATTCCCTGGCGGTTTTCTTACTACCGTAGTTCTACGGTATTAATACCGTGTTTATACTGTTTATATACGGTGTTTTAAAGGTATTTTTCGTCCATTTTTATACCGCATATATACCGTGAGGATGCGGTATTTGTGCGGCATATCTAAAATATTAATGCAGTGTATCTGTCGTATTAATGCAACATTTCTACGATTAGAACACGGTATAGATATGGTATTGAGACGGTATACATACCGTATACATTTTTGGCACTAGATTGAAACATCCAATAACAATACCGTATACATACCGTGATACCATGTGACTATTTACGCCACATACAAAAAAATCCATAAACATACAATCAATCTGAAAATTTGAAAATTTAAAATTAAAATTACTTTAATTTGCTGTAGGAAGGGCAGTGGAGTGGGGATATGATTGTGTGTATAGTTTCACGAATATCTGAGTGGAAATTGGCATAGCACTGGATAGCTCAATTGGTAGAGTACCCGACGCGACATCGGCTGATCCGAGTTCAACTCCCGGTGCAGGGTGATTCAAATTTTCTTTTTGGAAATCCGTGAACCGTGTGTTCTGCAAAAAGTCGTTTTGTGAAATTTATCGCAGATTTAGGTTTCTCATCACTTGCTTCTCCTGGAAAGAGGAAGGATGATGGAGCAAACATGCATAAGGCCTATTTTGTAGGTCATGATACGTTCGTATGTTTCGTTCGGCTCGAGTACAGACGGCTTGTATTGTAATATTGTATACCTCAGGATGGCTTTTACATTACTATTTCATTTCCATTGGACTTATTTTCACTGCATTGTCTCAATGTCCATTTTAAATCATAGTGATACGATTGATTAGAAAGTCCTCATTATGACTATGATGTGTATAGTTATTGAATGGTTATAATGTTCGTGCGCAGTACAATATTTTGCTGACAAATTAGCTATCCCTCAGATAGTTACCTGTCATTCCGTTATAGTCAAGGTCTTTTTCTACATATTTTATCGCTCCAGCGATCATTTTTTCCTCTCAGTGTAGCAAATGAGATCAAATCACTATGAATTGTCTAAGTTTACTCTTGACATGTTAGCAGGTTATAAAATTTATACAATGTTTGCGCTTTGCATAGTGACCCACGTTGTGCCTGGCGTCTCATCTAGCATGGCTCTAAAGCGGACATGTATTAAACTACGTCACACATACCAATTTTGAGCTTATTCCTGCAATTAGTTGCTGAGCTATCTCTGTTTTTATGAATTTCGTCAATATCGACATTCTGATGACAATTCAAAGGAAACCGTATTTGCGTTTTTAAAAATGACACTTCATGTGAATAACTTGTGGAATACTATTCTCTGATTCATTAATGAATCGAGTGGACCCAATCATTCTAATGTTCAGCAATTCTCAATTTGGGATAATTTGGCGAGACATTAAATGAATCAGCTCCCATACAGAAGTGTATTGCTGAAGTATTAGTAAATAAACCCATATCAGATCATCAGCAATACAATTATCTACTTTAGAGGTACAAAAAAACACTTCGTTAAAAAAATTGCCATCTCTTACGGGGTTCAAGATATATGAGAAAATCCTTTCTCCATTTTGCTAATTATTTCGTGTGTACTATTTTTTAAATCAGTATTTCCGAAGAAATATCCTGTGACGATTCCATATCCCCAAAATCCAGTGATTCTGAAGTTTATCGTGACTTGGATGAACCAAAATTCCTTACCCAACTGATTAAATCCAGGTATCCTCTCCTCTGCTGATGTTTTTTTTAATGAATGAATCAATGATTTTTTGACTATCTTCTATTCATTTCAGGGACTATTTTGCACTCAATGTTTATGTAGCTCTTTGCTACTATAAACTTGATTACTATGATGTAGCACAGGAAGTTTTACAAGTTTATCTACAAAAATATCCAGATAGTGCCATTGCCATTAATTTGAAAGCCTGCAATCATTTCCGTTTGTACGATGGAAATTCTGCTCAAGCAGAGATGAGACAATTAGTGGAAAAGACAGCTTCTAACAACAGTTTTGGACATGATCTTATTCGTCACAATATTGTGGTAATGCCTTTTAAAGAGAACGTTTCAGCACTCACTTTGAAACCGAGATTTTGTTTTTGAGATCAGTTTTCCTTAAATATCTTAGCATTTAAATGATATGGAGACATTTGTCTGATAAGATTTTTACTAGAAAAAATTAAAGTTATGAAAAAAGTCACGGCTCTTCTTAGGTTCTTTCTTAGGCTTCGAGATATTCCATGAAATCCGATTTCAAAATGAAATTGGTTCATCCTTTTTGACCAATTCACTACCAAAGTCATCAAATCAAAGTTACTTCCATAGGTATTTCGAGATGGTGAAGGAGCCCTGCAGGTACTTCCAGGTCTTGTTGATGTCATACCAGAAGCGAGGCTGAATCTTGTCATTTACCATTTAAAACAAAACGATATACAAGAAGCGTTCGAATTAATAAAAGAATTGGAGCCAGCAGTGCCACAGGAATATATTCTGAAAGGAACTGTTTATGCTGTGATTGGGCAGGAAACTGGCTCAGTGAGTTAATTAACTATTCAACTTTTCATCACAATTTCACTTTGAAAGAAAAGCCAGGAAATTCGACTGCAGAGTATTTTCAAAGCATCTCAGAAACTATTGAATTTGCGAAAAAATATTCCTGCGAAAAAACATTCCTGCTCAAATTTCGTTGAATTCACTTACTCCAGAGATATTTTCGCTTTGATCCCTCAGAAATTCATCAATTCCTGCTGTTACCACTTCAGTTCCTTTCCTTCATTATTATAGTCTATACGCCATCCCTGCGAGCAGTTTGAGGTCCTCGAAATTTTTTGGTGTATTTCTTTTTGAAAGCGGGGAATCTGATTTTTCAATTTTTTTTGCCTAACTCGCTGCGACTATTTGTTATTAACAATTTTCATTATTTTTTTCTTAGAGAAAAATTATTTTTCAAAGAAGCCATTACAGTTACAAGAAAGTTGTTAAATTTAGAGCTCTTCCTCGATTTTTGACAAATAATGACGTTCTTGCATGTGTGAAATCGTGGTAGTAGTTTTGAAGATATGAGTGAGAAAGTCGTCGGCAATCCGGATGTCTTCGGTCTCTGCGTTTTATTCTCGAGCAGATAATCGCGGTGTAAGTACTTGACTACAAACCATATCATGATCATATATTTCCATAGATTGTCAGAAATGAAATAATAGTAATGTTTCATTGTTGGAAGACGATTCGAGAAATAAAGAAATCACATGACATCAATTATGACTTTTTTAACCCCTCAAGTACGGGCCCTTTTGCCACTAAGCCCATTGCCCGCCAAATATCATGGCAATTCGATAACTTTTTATGAATCAAAAATTATAAAATTTACGACTACGTGAAGCTACAATATTCCTCTTTACAACAGTGTTTGTAGAATCTCATTACGTCCTAAACTTCAATAGATATTAATGTTCGTAAAGATTTGTGCATTGATGCATGGGTCGATACGAGGCATGGACCCCGGGCTTGAGGGGTTAAATTGAATTTTCATTCGTTTTGGCACCACAATCGTAACGAAATATATTGGGAATATGGTTAGCTCTACGAACACACATATTACGAATGCATACTTTGCAACATTTGTTCTCCTTCATTTCTTCCCTCGAATTCTTTTACGACTGATTTGAATGTTTTTACATAAGATAGAATTCCTCAATTTTAATTGACACTCCACTAACTTTTGAAGTATAATCTTCCGAATTTTTTTATTGTTACTCAAATTTCCAGTTTAGAAGTGGTTATGCGAAATCATATAATTTCATGGAGTGAAGGAAAGCGATAAAAATTCATTAGTACTCATTGTGGACGGATCCTGATTAGTCCCGTCTGGCGTCAACCTGCTGCTGACAGCTGAAGCACTCATATCTTCGAAACTACTGGCGTGACTTTGAAAATGTAAAATCCTAATCATTTGTGAAGAATGTAGGAACAACTTTTATTTGAAACCTTGTACCGCATGAAATAATTTACCCGTTCAATTGGCGGTATCCTCATCACAGCGGCTGTGACGTCAGAGTCACGTGAGGCCACGTGGTGTGGATAAGGAGGTGGGGCGACGGATGTAAAGACGTGACACGAGCTCAGTCCGTCAGACGGTCCCAGCCAACGGAGGGCAACACCTCCCTAGGCGATCTCGACAGAGTAACTTCATATATCTATACATGTTGTCGGTGTAGTAAGCATATATATGTCTATCGAGTCCCGCGAACACAACGAGTATTCGCTACTCTCAGGGGGGCACAACGAATCTACGCGATTTCGGGTGTTGAACATTGCTAATCAATTCTGCTTTATGTTATATAAGTATGAGGGCTTGAGTCGACGTACACGTACATTCGGACACTCATCCGGTTCATCCATACTATCACATACATTCATATTAATCACATACACATTAAGAACGTTATAACATTTTCTTGTAACCGTAATATCTTCTTTGAAGAATCATCTTTTCCTCAGAAGAAATGAGTAAAATTGTTCATAATAAATGATCGCAAGGAGATAGGCACGAGATACTCGAAGAATCAGATTCCGAGACCCAAAAGACATAGAAATACCCGAAATATTCCGCGACCCGCGAAGTGCCCATGGGGGGGGGGGGGTTACGTATAGGCTGTTACTAATTTGGATTAATCATGATTGCAGAGAGACAGTATAAAGACTGCTCAACAATATTTCCACTTGGTTGGTTCATCAGCCTCTGAGTGTGACACCATACCAGGCAGACATTGTATGGCAGCGTGTTTTTTCCTTCGCCGACAATTTCAAGAAGTTCTTGTTTATCTCAATTCAATCAAGACATATTTCTCAAATGACGATAGTTTCAATTTCAATTATGCACAAGCCCAAACTGCCTATGGTTATTTCAAAGAAGCTGAAGAGGCATTCCTTCTGATCAGCAATGAGAAGTTTAAAAATGATTATGTTTACAGAAGCTTGTTGGCTTATTGTTGTAAGTTTCTTTTATGCTGCTTTTCCTTTTGATTTTTGAGATTAAGGTTTTCTAAGTATAATGAACTAATGTTTCAATCATTCTAGACATGATGAATAAAAAACCTCAATTAGCCTGGGATCTTTACTTGAAAATGGACACATCAACACAATCATTCAATTTATTACAATTAATAGCGAATACTTGCTACAGACTCGGTGAATTTTGGTATGCCGCTAAAGCTTTTGATATGTTGGAAAGAATGGATCCATCTCCAGAACACTGGGAGGGTAAGCGAGGAGCGTGCTGTGGTACCTTCCAATATATTGTTGCTGATAAACAGCCGAAGTATGTTGAACAATTAAATTAATATATAATTACATTCTCTCCGACATTGACATTAATTCATAAATAATTAGAATTCGGCTTTTTGCCCAGTGCTTCATACTGATAAATTGACTTTATTCAAATTAGTGAGTATCAACGTTTTGATTCCATAATAGAATTATCTTTAGAATGCAATGTTATTCAATAACTTAAAGAGGAATTTCAACAAATTGCCAAAAACAAGGAGATATGTCAGATCTCTGAGACTTTGAGAACAAGTTTTCAAAGTAATCGGAAATACATCGTGAATATTGAGAATTATCCGGTGGTTTAGCGCTGTGGGTATATTCAATGATTCACACGCGGTAGGCTCGGGTTCGATTCCCGCCAGTGACACTGGTGAGATCTAACCAGGACGAAGAGTCTTGATCAGTCGCAAAATACGCCTCAATGTGGGTGTCAAAAACGCCACATTAAATAACTAAAAGAAAAAAAAAATTGGGAACGTTTCCACGCGATTGGAGAGAAAACTGAAGTTAAAGTCACGGAAATGAGTAAGCAATGGAGTAATCGTGCTAAAACGTTCGACTGTTGTGCTGGGTATTATTTAATGGGTCAGTAAATTGGTAAGACTCTATGATGTCATTTGTAATGGCTGATTTTGTTTAGGATAACATTGAGGAACTTTTTCTGAGCCATCAACTCACATGTAGGAGAGTGTCAAGTCACGTATACAAATTATTAACAGTTTTTGACATTAGATGTCAAGTCAAACATTACACTCCTCCCACACCAATTTAAGCATACTATGTTCAATCTTTACTCGATACTTATTCAGTGTTATATTTTTGGTTTTTCCTTCTGGTACATTTATACTTTGATACAATATTACAAATTCAATTCATCGACCAGTTTCCGAACTCAAGTCGAACGTCTTAGTTCCATTGGTGTGGTTGGAATGATAGTCACGGTTTTCTTCGGTGATCTTGACTTTAATATCGCAGGCTGTTGAATGATAGGCTCATTACAGATTGGTGATGATATTACTGATTTTCGCCGATCCGGAATTTCCTCTAGAATCACATCTGGTATTGATGAGTCCTGAGAAAGTTGATGGTGTTCCATATTCTGAGTTGTCCCACATGCGGTTGGTGGTGAACACTTCGGTATCCCGCTCCTTTTTCCTCTTTCTACCCAGAACACATGTTTTCAAATGATTCAAATGTCGTCTCATTATTCCACCATCAATAGCACTGACTATGTAGCTCAGTGGTGTATGTCTCAATAAATTTAGACTCGATTCATGTGTTGTTAGGGAAATCTTCCACCATCACTATGTCTCCATAGTCTAGAAGACACTAGAGATCACCAGGACCACTCTGTTTTTGTCTAGCTTGATGACGAAGAACGTTTTCTCGCAGATTAAGTCGAACCAAATCCAACTTGGTTCTCATAGAACGGCCCATTTGGAGTTCAGCTGGAGAGCACTCAGTGGTACCATGAAGCAATGCTCTGTAGTGCATCAAGAATCTGCGTAAAGCTTCTCCTCTACTGAATCCTCCTTTCAGCAGAATCTTCATTTTTGATTTGAATGTTTTTACTGCATTCTCAGCAGCACCACTTGATGGAGGGTGATACGGCGGAATTTCAATGTCAGTAATTCCACATTCCATCAGAAAATCTTCCATCTCTGATGAAACTCGACTCGGTCCGTTATTACTCACAATAATCAATAGGAAACCAGAGATTGCGGAGTACTTGTTCAGAGCTCGCATAGTCTCTTGTTGCGTAATCTCAGTCATCTCCTCAACATATATCCATCTAGAGTAAGCTTGAATGATGATCAAGTACACACGATCGTTAAGCGGATCCGCAAAATGGATATGTAAACGTTAATTCGGCTCTTCAGGCTACTTCCAAGGTTGCGGAGCTGTCCTTGGAAGATTACTGGAACTTCCAAGAGAGTATTTACAACTCTTAACAACTAATTTGATGTCTGCATCAAGACTAGACCACAATTCCCATGTGGGAACTATGGAGTTCACATGATAACACTCCTCGCAAGGTTTGAGGATTTTGAAGAGAATATTACAACTCTATGGCCCCGCATAAGGTAACCATCTTCAAAAGGACATTCGTGGTGTTTTCTCTTGAATGCTTCCATTGGATTATCAATGATCACAATCAGACCGAACTCCACATATTGCAGAATCTTTGATAACAATGGATCTCTTCTAGTTTCTACCTTAATAAGATCCACATCAATTGTTCCACTTTCAGATTTAATATAATTTAAATAAGTAAACTCAGATAATACTCCTTTCTTCCCACTCATTGTGAGAAGTGTCGAAAGACAATCAGCACTAAAAGGATTTTCGCCTAGAATATTTTGCAACCCGAACTCATAACCATATAGGAAACACTGCAGATCTCTGAATTCTACTGGCTGCATACACAGGCAGATCTTTGTATGCAGCAGCCACAATTGGTTTTCATGCTTACGAAGGTTTCATAAAATGTATAGTCCACGTGAAAACTTGACGGTATTCCATATTTTGGGATCGCTGATTACGAATCTGTCGATTATTTTAATGGAAAATTTAGCATTCAATTGGTATTGATGATTTAATTGTTTAAATCGCTCTACAGACGAAACTATAAGAGGTACCAATAAAACTTTGAATCCAAAAATGTTGCAAATTTTATGGAGAGTAAATTTTGTTTCTTGGAAGTTTACAACTACTAGATTGGGTACGACGAGTGATGCTGTATTCAGTAGAAATCTCGGAAACATCAAATCACAAACATTTGTATCGTATTTCACTTATTATGTGCCGATAGTTACCATGATCGGAATAGATCAGCGTATGGATACAGATCCAAGAAAATTCAAAAGAAATTATCATAATTCATTAGTGTTATTAACGAATTTAATCACGAATTTTTGTAGAATGTATTTTAGAATATCAATTACAAATTGGTTCTCATTCAAGAAAATACTTGCATCTTTACTATTTTCAATTGATATCTTTTGTTGCTCTAGTTGTTTCTGACGTTTATGAGAAAATTAAATTATTACGCACATACTCCGAGAAGTTTCACTTCTAACGCACGTGGATATCCCGCACCCTTTTTCTTTCATAATTTGCTGAAGTCTCTCCTTAGAACATCAAACGTCATTTGAAATTCCTCTTCAATTCAAAGTTTCACATTCATTAATGGATTATGGCCATCCTCGGTTAATGCAGGTTCAAAAAATAAAACTGAAACTCTACTTCATCATGTTAATCCCAACGTTTCGGTTTCTATGCGGAACCCTATGTAGGGGCTACTCATTTATTATTACAATAAACATTTTAGAACATTATAAACTATCTAATAAGTATTTCCAAATTTCATAGTTTTGATATCCTTCATTTAAAAAAAGCATGGCCTTTCATGTCACAAAAAGTGAAACGAAAGATATTTCAGGTGTTTTTGAGTTCATTCATCATTATAATTCTTAATTTATTGTTTCAATGAATATTTGGTGTTATATAAAAACAATAGAATTGTAAGCAATACAATTTATAATGTTCTGGATTGTTTGTTGTAGTAATAAATGAGTATCCTCTAGAGCGGGTTCCGGATAGAAACCGAAACGTTTTGATTAAAATGATAAAGTAGAGTGTGATTTTCATTTTTGAACCTGCATTGACGGAGAAGAAGAAACAACGGTCATGAGAGATAACTACTTTGAAAGTTTCACACTCACAGAGTTAGACCTTATCAAATGATAATACTGTCATTATGAAATGAAAGAATAAATAGAACTTGAATCTTTTCAGCTGACATGTCTGTAAGATAACACAAGTGAATCAAAATTGATGCTAACTAATTTGAATAGAGTGAATTTATTAATGTATTGCAGTAACTAAGAATGCTGAATCTGAATTATTGATGAATTAAATGAATATTGGAAAAATCATTACCACTGGGAGTCATAAAAGGGAAAAACTCAACTATGATCACCTTCCTTGAAATATCCCGAATTGTAAGGCAGATCTAGACGGATGTAATGATCGTGTTCCGACTGCAGTGTTGAGCGATCGCTCCCTGCGATGCACAGTTTCTTGCTGGTCGTTCTGCAAACGGAATGGTGAATCAACTCTCGATTGAGTTGCAGTAGAATTTAAACTGCCTTTCGATGATAAACGATCATTCATCAATTTTTTTAGTATAGATTGACTCTTGATTCAAGTCTACAAATACGAGCGGTGCACTCACTCACCGAGACGTCGATCGTATGTTGAATGAGTGGACTACTCGGGTGGAGAACGTGATGACCTCCTTTTTTGAGAAAAGTAGAAGCTGCAAAGGAGGTCATAACGAAACATTCCCTATTTGTCAAAAATTCGGATATATTTTGAGAAATTTGAGCAGAAAGTGAGACTGCTAAAACACGTTTTACCACTTCACTATCGATTGATCTGATTCAATGATTTTCTCTAAATTTTAGGGAGCTACTGCCAGAAGTTATTCAGTTATTGAAAAATACCTCGAATTCACAAGTTGAGCAAATAATTCGAGTGATGAGAAAGTGGGGAAAAGATCATCGAATTTCTTGTTAGATTATTCATGATTAATAATCAATCTTGATCGAAAACAATCCGTCCAACAGTTTCATTTGCGAGGGATGAAATTTCAATAATAAATGAATTTACATTTCTTATATATTCTTGTTTCTCTAATAAAATCAAAATATTTTTTTTTCACTTTTAACTCAGAAAAATCTCCAACTGATTTGTTTCTTATCAAGCTACAAGATAATTTCCTCATCATTGCAAGCAACCAGGTACCCCAGAGATGATCCCACACGTATAAAAATTTCTGTAAGAAAATCGTTCTAGAAATTATTTCATAAAAGATTGGAATGATTCTTATGAGAAATTCGTGATGATTTCCAAGGGATTTTTGGTAAACTTTCTGCTCATAAAAAATGGGTGTATAAGAACATTGCTAATAAACAAGTTTCATTATTTTCACAAGTTTTGTCTTGAAGTGAGAGTTTATTGATGAGTTCTGGTTGCACGAAGGGTTCAGAGAATATGAATAAGAATTATGTACATATTTTTTTATAAAACTCTATAGATAATATCTATAGAACAAAGAAATATGAAGAAAAGAATCATGAAACCAATTCCTATTCGAAATTGAGATTCGTAAATTACCTTATAAAAAAAAAATTGATGGCGAAAAAATCAACGAAGCATTTACTCTCCTATAAATATTTGAATATGAGTTGGTAGTGAAAAACTCAAAACGATTTATTGTTTTATTGAAAACTGTTTTTTGATACTTGGCTTATAGTTGAAATTAGTATAGAAATCCCGTGGAAAACTTATCCAAAATTCCTCATAAGAATCGTTCCAATCTTTCATGAAAAATTTTCTATAACGATTTTTCTATGAGAATCTGGTCAAAATTTTCATACGAGCAGTTTCCTCCGAACAAACCAGGTAGTTGATGATCGATCAATATACATTCGAAGAACGCAATGATTTACGGTAAGGAATTTCATGGTAGAAACTATTGTAGTACATGTATCAATCATTCACACAAATTCAAATAGTCTTCCATTGTGGTTCATTCAATTTCATATTTTTTGCATCAATTTTTCGTTATCATAATCGTCGCTGTAGGGTAACGGGAGTATTTTTCCCCAGCAAATTTCCGTATTGAGGAGTTTCCCTAGTGATTGTAACGGGGGTTGAGCCGGAAGGGAAATCTATTGTTTCTTGTTATTATTTAAGATTTTCTGACTGTACACTTAATTCATTTCTTCTCTATCTGTTATGATCCGGATACCATGAGTTATGCAATCACGGAATCACGATTACAACGTTGCATCAAGCTGTGGCAGCGTGACACTTGCCTTTATAACTGGAGTATGCGGTTCAAGTGTCGAAACGTAAACAATAATCGATGATATAAGAGCGGCATCAATAATTGGGAAGACCAACCGAAGCTTGATCTCAGGTGGAATGCAACGTTAAGTCGGCGTTGTAAAAATTATTGTTAAGTCAGATGACATAGGATGAAGTATTTATTATTTGTTAAGTAACTATTGCCGGGAATTATATTCCCTCAAGCCTTTTTCAAATCCTAATTGAAATCCATATTTCAATAATCCTAAACCTAACGGGTCCCCATTCCAAAGGTATCAAGATACATTAGACTTCTTTCCACCAACATTTCAGTTAATTTCTCAGGAATTAATTCCTAATCAATTCTTCTAATGACCAAGGTGCTCATCTTCAGGGTTTTTAACTTTCGATTGTCTCTTCTAAAAACTTCTAAAACAAAATTTTTTCATTTCTTAAATTGCCATAAATGCGTTAAGATATTATCAAAAATCGAAAAAAATAAACGATGAAGCAGCAACTTGAATTCATTGAAATTCCATATTTTTCCTTGGATTTATTTGAATATTGCCGTTTCCAATCAGGTGAAAATTAGGGGATTCAAAGGAGGGTAAGAACAATAATTATTGACTCATTTTCTATTTTTTCGAGACCCGGCCGGGTTTCTTACCACCGTAGATCTACGGTATTAATACCGTGTTTATACCGTAGCTATACGTGAGTATGCGTTATTTGTGCGGTATTTCTACGGTATGAACGATATAGATATGGTATTGAGACGGTATATATACCGTATACATTTTTGCCACTAGATTGAAACATCCGATAACAATACCGTATATATACCGTGACAATACGGTATATAGGGTAATTCCAGGTGGAATGGTCACCTTTTTTTTAGAACCCCATATATCAGAGATAAATTTTGGCGACACTATTAATTCACTATTAGTTGAATTAAAAAAAACCATGTAAAAGTGGCCATCTGTCCCACAGTGCCGGGTGAGATGGCCACTTTTCTGAACAAATGGCCATGTCTCTCACACTATGGGAGAGATG